>JANJXV010000921.1:0-265751 GCA_024803745.1 Megascapheus bottae | reverse complement strand
CATAGAATGGAGGTGTGTGAAGTCACAAAATGGAGGTGTGTGAAATGATAGAATGTATGTGTGTGAAGTCATAGAATGGATGTTTGTGAAGTAAGAATGAAGGTGTGTGAAGTCCAGAATGGAGGTGTGTGAAGTCACAGAATGGAGGTGTGTGAAGTCAGAATGGAGGTGTGTGAAGTCATAGAATGGAGATGTGTTAACTCATAGAATGGAAGTGGGTGACGTCACAATGGAAGTGTGTGAAGTCATAGAATGGAGGTGTGTGAAGGCACAGAATGGAGGTGTGTGAAGTCATACAATGGAGGTGTGTGAAGTCAGAATGGAGGTGTGTGAAGTCATAAATGGACGTGTGTGAAGTCATAGTATGGAGGTGTGTGAAATCATAGAATGGAGGTTTGTGAAGTCTCAGAATGAAGCTGTGTGAAGTCAGAATGGCAGTGAGTGAAGGCATAGATTGGAGGTGTGTGAAGTCAAAATGGAAGTGTGTGAAATCATAGAATCGTGGTGTGTGAGGTCACACTGGAGGTGTGTGAAGTCATAGAATGGAGGTGTGTGAAATCACAGAATGGAGCTGTGTGAAGTCATAGAATGGAGGTGTGTGAAGTCATAGAATGTAGGTGTGTGAAGTCACAGAATGAAGGTGTGTGAAGTCACAGAATGGAGGGGTGTGAACTCAGAATGGAGGTAGGTGAAGTCAAAGGATGGAGGTGTGTGAAGTCATAGAATGTAGGTGTGTGAAGTCACAGAATGGAGGGGTGTGAATTCATAGAATGGAGGTGTGTGAAGTCATAGAATGGAGGTGTGTGAAGTCATAGAATGGAGGTGTGTGAAGTCACAGAATGGAGGTGTGTGAAGTCACAGAATGGAGGTGTGGGAACTCACAATGGAGGTGTGTGAAGTCACAGAATGGAGGTGTGTGAAGTCATAGAATTGAAGTGTGTGAAGTCATAGACTGGAGGTGTGTGAAGTCAAAATGGAGGTGTGTGAAGTCACAGAATGGAGGTGTGTGAACTCAGAATGGAGGTGTGTGAAGTCACAGAAGGGAGGTTTATGAAGTCATATAATGGAGGTGTATGAAGTCATAGAATGGATGTTTGTGAAGTAAGAATGAAGGGTTATGAAGTCATAGAATGGAGGTGTGTGAAGTCAAAATGAAGGTGTGTGAACTCATAGAATGGAGGTGTGTGAACTCATAGAATGGAGGTGTGTGAAGTCATGGAATGGAGGTGTGTGAACTCAGAATGGAGGTGTGAGAAGTCACAGAATGGAGGTGTGTGAATTCAGAATGGAGGTGAGTGAAGTCATAGAATGGAGGTGTGTGAAGTCAGAATGGAGGTGTGAGAAGTCACAGAATGGAGGTGTGTGAATTCAGAATGGAGGTGAGTGAAGTCATAGAATGGAGGTGTGTGAAGTCATAGAATGGAGGTGTGTGAAATCATACAATGGAGGTGTCTGAAATCATAGAATGGAGGTGTTTGAAGTCCCAGAATGGAGGTGTGTGAAGTCAGAATGGAGGTGTGTGAAGTCATAGAATTGAGGTGTTTGAAATCAGAATGGAGGTGTGTGAACTCATAGAACGGAGGTGTGTGAAATCACAAAGGAAGTGTGTGAACTCATAGAATGGAGGTGTGCGAAGTCAGAATGGAGGTGTGTGAAGTCACAGAATGGAGGTGTGTGAACTCAGAATGGAGGTGTGTGAAGTCATAGATGGAGGTGTGTGAAGTCATAGTATGGAGGTGTGTGAAATCATAGAATGGATTTTTGTTGAGTCACAGAATGGAGCTGTGTGAAGCCAGAATGGAGGAGTGTGAAGTCATAGAATGGAGGTGTGTGAACTCAGAATGGAGGTGTGTGAACTCATATTATGGACGTGTGTGAAGTCACAATGGAGGTGTGTGAAATCATAGAATGGAGGTGTGTGAAGTCACAAAATGGAGGTGTGTGAAGTCATAGAATGGAGGTGTGTGAAGTCATAGAATGGATGTTTTTGAAGTAAGAATGAAGGTGTGTGAAGTCATAGAATGGAGGTGTGTGACGTCACAGTATGGAGTTGTGTGAAGTCATAGAATGGAGCGTTGTGAAATCAGAATGGAGGTGTGTAAAGTCACAGGATGGAGATGTGTCAATTCAGAATGGAGGTGTGTGAAGTCACAGAATAGAGGTGTGTGAAGTCAGAATGGAGGTGTGAAATCGCAGAATGGAGGTGGTTGAAGTCATACAAAGGAGGTGTGGGAAGTCATAGAATGGAGGAGTGTGAAGTCGTAGAGTGGAGGTGAGTGAAGTCAAAGATACGAGGTCTGTGAAGTCATAGAATGGAGGTGTGTGAATTAAGAATGGAGGTGTGTGAAGTCATAGAATGGAGATATGTGAACTCATAGAATGGAGGTGTGTGACGTCACAATGGAAGTGTGTGAAGTCATAGAATGGAGGTGTGTGAAGTCACAGAATGGAGGTGTGTGAAGTCATACAATGGAGGTGAGTGAAGTCCGAATGGAGTTCTGTGAAGTCACAGAATGGAGGTGTGTGAAGTCACAGAATGGAGGTGTGTGAAGTCAGAATGGAGGTGTGTGAAGTCATAGAATTGAGATGTGTTAACTCATAGAATGGAAGTGGGTGACGTCACAATGGAAGTGTGTGAAGTCATAGAATGGAGGTGTGTGAAGGCACAGAATGGAGGTGTGTGAAGTCATACAATGGAGGTGTGTGAAGTCAGAATGGAGGTGTGTGAAGTCATAGATGGACGTGTGTGAAGTCATAGTATGGAGGTGTGTGAAATCATAGAATGGAGGTTTGTGAAGTCTCAGAATGAAGCTGTGTGAAGTCAGAATGGCAGTGAGTGAAGGCATAGATTGGAGGTGTGTGAAGTAAAAATGGAAGTGTGTGAAATCATAGAATCGTGGTGTGTGAGGTCACACTGGAGGTGTGTGAAGTCATAGAATGGAGGTGTGTGAAATCACAGAATGGGGGTGTGTGAAGTCATAGAATGGAGGTGTGTGAAGTCATAGAATGTAGGTGTGTGAAGTCACAGAATGAAGGTGTGTGAAGTCACAGAATGGAGGGGTGTGAACTCAGAATGGAGGTAGGTGAAGTCAAAGAATGGAGGTGTGTGAAGTCATAGAATGTAGGTGTGTGAAGTCACAGAATGGAGGTGTGTGAATTCATAGAATGGAGGTGTGTGAAGTCATAGAATGGAGGTGTGTGAGGTCATAGAATGGAGGTGTGTGAAGTCACAGAATGGAGGTGTGTGAAGTCACAGAATGGAGGTGTGTGAACTCACAATGGATGTGTGTGTAGTCACAGAATGGAGGTGTGTGAAGTCATAGAATTGAAGTGTGTGAAGTCATAGACTGGAGGTGTGTGAAGTCAAAATTGAGGTGTGTGAAGTCACAGAATGGAGGTGTGTGAACTCAGATTGGAGGTGTGTGAAGTCACAGAAGGGAGGTTTATGAAGTCATATAATGGAGGTGTGTGAAGTCATAGAATGGATGTTTGTGAAGTAAGAATGAAGGGTTATGAAGTCATAGAATGGAGGTGTGTGAAGTCAAAATGAAGGTGTGTGAACTCATAGAATGGAGGTGTGTGAACTCATAGAATGGAGGTGTGTGAAGTCATGGAATGGAGGTGTGTGAAGTCAGAATGGAGGTGTGAGAAGTCACAGAATGGAGGTGTGTGAATTCAGAATGGAGGTGAGTGAAGTCATAGAATGGAGGTGTGTGAAGTCAGAATGGAGGTGTGAGAAGTCACAGAATGGAGGTGTGTGAATTCAGAATGGAGGTGAGTGAAGTCATAGAATGGAGGTGTGTGAAGTCATAGAATGGAGGTGTGTGAAATCATACAATGGAGGTGTCTGAAATCATAGAATGGAGGTGTTTGAAGTCACAGAATGGAGGTGTGTGAAGTCAGAATGGAGGTGTGTGAAGTCATAGAATTGAGGTGTTTGAAATCAGAATGGAGGTGTGTGAACTCATAGAACGGAGGTGTGTGAAATCACAAAGGAAGTGTGTGAACTCATAGAATGGAGGTGTGCGAAGTCACAGAATGCAGGTGTGTGAAGTCATAGAATGGAGGTGTGTGAAGTCATAGAATGGAGGTGTGTGAAGTCAGAATGGAGGTGTGTGAAGTCACAGAATGGAGGTGTGTGAACTCAGAATGGAGGTGTGTGAAGTCATAGATGGAGGTGTGTGAAGTCATAGTATGGAGGTGTGTGAAATCATAGAATGGATTTTTGTTGAGTCACAGAATGGAGCTGTGTGAAGCCAGAATGGAGGAGTGTGAAGTCATAGAATGGAGGTGTGTGAACTCAGAATGGAGGTGTGTGAACTCATATTATGGACGTGTGTGAAGTCACAATGGAGGTGTGTGAAATCATAGAATGGAGGTGTGTGAAGTCACAAAATGGAGGTGTGTGAAGTCATAGAATGGAGGTGTGTGAAGTCATAGAATGGATGTTTTTGAAGTAAGAATGAAGGTGTGTGAAGTCATAGAATGGAGGTGTGTGACGTCACAGTATGGAGTTGTGTGAAGTCATAGAATGGAGCGTTGTGAAATCAGAATGGAGGTGTGTAAAGTCACAGGATGGAGATGTGTCAATTCAGAATGGAGGTGTGTGAAGTCACAGAATAGAGGTGTGTGAAGTCAGAATGGAGGTGTGAAATCGCAGAATGGAGGTGGTTGAAGTCATAGAAAGGAGGTGTGGGAAGTCATAGAATGGAGGAGTGTGAAGTCGTAGAGTGGAGGTGAGTGAAGTCAAAGATTCGAGGTCTGTGAAGTCATAGAATGGAGGTGTGTGAATTAAGAATGGAGGTGTGTGAAGTCATAGAATGGAGATATGTGAACTCATAGAATGGAGGTGTGTGACGTCACAATGGAAGTGTGTGAAGTCATAGAATGGAGGTGTGTGAAGTCACAGAATGGAGGTGTTTGAAGTCATACAATGGAGGTGAGTGAAGTCCGAATGGAGTTCTGTGAAGTCACAGAATGGAGGTTTGTGAACTCAGAATGAAGGTGTGTGAAGTCATAGAAGGAGGTGTGTGAAGTCATAGATGTAGGTGTGTGAAGTCATAGTATGGAGGTGTGTGAAATCATAAAATGGAGTTTTGTGAAGTCACAGAATGGAGCTGTGTGAAGTCAGAATGGAGGTGTGTGAAGTCATAGAATAGAAGTGTGTGAAGTCAAAATGGAGGTGTGTGAAGTCATAGAATGGATGTGTGTGAAGTCACAGAATTGAGGTGTGTGAAGTCATAGAATGGAGGTGTGTGAATTCATAGAGTGGAGGTGTGTGAAATCACAGAATGGAGGTGTGTGAAGTCACAGAATGGAGGTGTTTGAACTCACAATAGAGGTGTGTGAAGTCACAGAATGGAGGTGTGTGAAGTCATAGAATGGAAGTGTGTGAAGTCATAGAATTGAGGTGTGTGAAGTCATAGAGTGGATGTGTGTGAAGTCACAGAATTGAGGTGTGTGAACTCATAGAATGGAGGTGTGTGAATTCATAGAATGGAGGTGTGTGAAATCACAGAACGGAGGTGTGTGAAGTCACAGAATGGAGGTGTGTGAAGTCATAGAATGGAAGTGTGTGAAGTCATAGATTGGAGGTGTGTGAAGTCAGAATGGACGTGTGAAGTCACAGAATTGAGGTGTGTGAAGTCACAGAATGGAGGTTTGTGAAGACATACAATGGAGGTGTGTGAAGTCATAGAATGGATGTTTCTAAAGTAAGAGTGAATGTGTGTGAAGTCAAAGAATGGAGGTGTGTGAAGTCACAGAATGGAGGTATGTGAACTCAGAATGGAGGTGTGTGAAGTCATAGATGGAGGTGTGGGAAGTCATAGTATGGAGGTGTGTGAAATTATAGAAAGGAGTTTTGTGAACTCACAGAATGGACAGTGTGAAGTCACAATGGAGGTGTGTGAAGTCATAGAATGGAGGTGTGTGAAGTCAGAATGGAGGTGTGTGAACTCATAGAATGGAGGTGTGTGAAGTCACAATGGAGGTGTGTGAAATCATAGAATGGAGGTGTGTGAAGTCACAAAATGGAGGTGTGTGAAATGAGAGAATGTATGTGTGTGAAGTCATAGAATGGATGTTTGTGAAGTAAGAATGAAGGTGTGTGAAGTCCAGAATGGAGGTGTGTGAAGTCACAGAATGGAGGTGTGTGAAGTCATAGAATGGAGGTGTGTGAAGTCATAGAATGGAGGTGTGTGAAGTCAGATTGGAGGTGTGTGAAGTCACAGAATTGAGGTGTTGAACACAGAATGAAGGTTTGTGAAGTCACATAATGGAGGTGTTTGAAGTCATAGAATGGAGGTGTGTGAAGTCATAGAATTGAGGTGGGTGAAGTCACAGAATGGAGGTGTGTGAATTCATAGAATGGAGGTGTGTGAAATCACAGAATGGAGGTGTGTGAAGTCACAGAATGGAGGTGTTTGAACTCACAATAGAGGTGTGTGAAGTCACAGAATGGAGGTGTGTGAAGTCATAGAATGGAAGTGTGTGAAGTCATAGAATGGAGGTGTGTGAAGTCAGAATGGACGTGTGAAGTCACAGAATTGAGGTGTGTGAAATCACAGAATGGAGGTTTGTGAAGACATACAATGGAGGTGTGTGAAGTCATAGAATGGATGTATCTAAAGTAAGAGTGAATGTGTGTGAAGTCATAGAATGGAGGTGTGTGAAGTCAAAATTAAGGTGTGTGAACTCATAGAATGGAGGTGTGTGAAGTCAAAGAATGGAGGTGTGTGAATTCAAACAATAGAGGTGTGTGAAGTCACAGAATGGAGGTGTGTGAAGTCACAGATTGGAAGTGTCTGAAGTCAAAACGAAGGTGTGTGAAGTCAAAAAGTTGGTGTGTGAAGTCACAAATGGAGGTGTGTGAAGTCACAGAATGGAGGTGTGTGAACTCAGAATGGAGGTGTGTGATGTCACAGAAGGGAGGTTTATGAAGTCATATAATGGAGGTGTGTGAAGTCATAGAATGGATGTTTGTGAAGTAAGAATGAAGGTGTGTGAAGTCATAGAATGGAGGTGTGTGAAGTCAAAATGAAGGTGTGTGAACTCATAATATGGAGGTGTGTGAACTCATAGAATGGAGGTGTGTGAAGTCATGGAATGGAGGTGTGTGAAATCAGAATGGAGGTGTGAGAAGTCACAGATTGGAGGTGTGTGAATTCAGAATGGAGGTGAGTGAAGTCATAGAATGGAGGTGTGTGAAGTCATAGAATGGAGGAATGTGAAGTCATAGAGTGGAGGTGAGTGAAGTCACATTCGAGGTCTATGAAGTCATAGAATGGAGATGTGTGAAGTCAGAATGGAGGTGTGTGAAGTCATAGAATGGAGATGTGTTAACTCATAGAATGGAGGTGTGTGAAGTCACAATGGAAGTGTGTGAAGTAATAGAATGGAGGTTTGTGAAGTCACAGAATGGAGGTGTGTGAAGTCGTACAATGGAGGTGTGTGAAGTCATAGATGGACGTGTGTGAAGTCATAGTATGGAGGTGTGTGAAATCATAGAATGGAGGTTTGTGAAGGCTCAGAATGAAGCTGTGTGAAGTCAGAATGGCAGTGACTGAAGGCATAGAATGGAGGTGTGTGAAGTCAAAATGGAAGTGTGTGAAATCATAGAATCGTGGTGTGTGAGGTCACAATGGAGGTGTGTGAAGTCATAGAATGGAGGTGTGTGAAATCACAGAATGGAGGTGTGTGAAGTCATAGAATGAAGCTGTGTGAAGTACTAGAATGGAGGTGTGTGAAGTCACAGAATGAAGGTGTGTGAAGTCACAGAATGGAGGGGTGTGAACTCAGAATGGAGGTAGGTGAAGTCAAAGAATGGAGGTGTGTGAAGTCATAGAATGTAGGTGTGTGAAGTCACAGAATGGAGGGGTTTGAATTCATAGAATGGAGGTGTGTGAAGTCATAGAATGCAGGTGTGTGAAGTCATAGAATGGAGGTGTGTGAAATCACAGAATGGAGGTGTGTGAAGTCACAGAATGGAAGTGTGTGAACTCACAATGGAGGTGTGTGAAGTCACAGAATGGAGGTGTGTGAAGTCATAGAATGGAAGTGTGTGAAGTCATAGAATGGAGATGTGTGAAGTCAAAATGGAGGTGTGTGAAGTCACAGAATGGAGGTGTGTGAACTCAGAATGGAGGTGTGTGAAGTCACAGAAGGGAGGTTTATGAAGTCATATAGTGGAGGTGTGTGAAGTCATAGAATGGATGTTTGTGAAGTAAGAATGAAGGTGTGTGAAGTCATAGAATGGAGGTGTGTGAAGTCAAAATGAAGGTGTGTGAAGTCATAGAATGGAGGTGTGTGAACTCATAGAATGGGGGTGTGTGAAGTCATGGAATGGAGGTGTGTGAAGTCAGAATGGAGGTGTAAGCAGTCACAGAATGGAGGTGTGTGAATTCAGAATGGAGGTGAGTGAAGTCATAGAATGGAGGTGTGTGAAGTCAGAATGGAGGTGTGAGAAGTCACAAAATGGAGGGGTGTAAATTCAGAATGGAGGTGAGTGAAGTCATAGAATGGAGGTGTCTGAAGTCAGAATGGAGGTGTGTGAACTCATAGAATGGAGGTGTGTGAAGTCACAATGGAGGTGTGTGAAATCACAGAATGGAGGTGTGTGAAGTCACAAAATGGAGGTGTGTGAAATGATAGAATGTATGTGTGTGAAGTCATAGAATGGATGTTTGTGAAGTAAGAATGAAGGTGTGTGAAGTCAAAGAATTGAGCTGTGTGACGTCACAGAATGGAGTTGTGTGAAGTCATAGAATGGAGCTGTGTGAAGTCACAGAATGGAGGTGTGTGAATTCAGAATGGAGGTGAGTGAAGTCATAGAATGGAGGTGTGTGAAGTCATAGAATGGAGGTGTGTGAAATCATACAATGGAGGTGTCTGAAATCATAGAATGGAGGTGTTTGAAGTCACAGAATGGAGGTGTGTGAAGTCAGAATGGAGGTGTGTGAGGTCATAGAATTGAGGTGTTTGAAATCAGAATGGAGGTGGGTGAACTCATAGAACGGAGGTGTGTGAAATCACAATGGAGGTGTGTGAAGTCATAGAATGGAGGTGGGTGAAGTCACAGAATGCAGGTGTGTGAAGTCATAGAATGGAGGTGTGTGAAGTCATAGAATGGAGGTGTGTGAAGTCAGAATGGAGGTGTGTGAAGTCATAGAATGGATGTTTGTGAAGTAAGAATGAAGGTGTGTGAAGTCAAAGAATTGAGGTGTGTGACGTCACAGAATGGAGTTGTGTGAAGTCATAGAATGGATGTTTGTGAAGAAAGAATGAAGGTGTGTGAAGTCATAGAATAGAGGTGTGTGAAGGCAAAGAATGGAGGTGTGTGAAGTCATAGAATGGATGTGTGTGAAGTCATAGAATGGAGGTGTGTGAAATCATAGAATGGAGTTTTGCGAAGTCACAGAATGGAGCTGTGTGAAGTCAGAATGGAGGTGTGTGAAATGATAGAATGTATGTGTGTGAAGTCATAGAATGGATGTTTGTGAAGTAAGAATGAAGGTGTGTGAAGTCAAAGAATTGAGGTGTGTGACGTCACAGAATGGAGTTGTGTGAAGTCATAGAATGGAGCTGTGTGAAGTCACAGAATGGAGGTGTGTGAATTCAGAATGGAGGTGAGTGAAGTCATAGAATGTAGGTGTGTGAAGTCATAGAATGGAGGTGTGAGAAATCATACAATGGAGGTGTCTGAAATCATAGAATGGAGGTGTTTGAAGTCACAGAATGGAGGTGTGTGAAGTCAGAATGGAGGTGTGTGAAGTCATAGAATTGAGGTGTTTGAAATCAGAATGGAGGTGTGTGAACTCATAGAACGGAGGTGTGTGAAATCACAATGGAGGTGTGTGAAGTCATAGAATGGAGGTGGGTGAAGTCACAGAATGCAGGTGTGTGAAGTCATAGAATGGAGGTGTGTGAAGTCATAGAATGGAGGTGTGTGAAGTCAGAATGGAGGTGTGTGAAGTCACAGAATTGAGGTGTGTGAACACAGAATGAAGGTTTGTGAAGTCACATAATGGATGTGTGTGCAGTCATAGAATGGATGTGTGTGAAGTCATAGAATGGATGTTTGTGAAGAAAGAATGAAGGTGTGTGAAGTCATAGAATAGAGGTGTGTGAAGGCAAAGAATGGAGGTGTGTGAAGTCATAGAATGGATGTGTGTGAAGTCATAGAATGGAGGTGTGTGAAATCATAGAATGGAGTTTTGCGAAGTCACAGAATGGAGCTGTGTGAAGTCAGAATGGAGGTGTGTGAAGTCATAGAATAGAAGTGTGTGAAGTCAAAATGGAGGTGTGGGAAGTCATAGAATGGATGTGTGTGAAGTCACAGAATTGAGGTGTGTGAAGTCATAGAATGGAGGTGTGTGAATTCATAGAATGGAGGTGTGTGAAATCACAGAATGGAGGTGTGTGAAGTCACAGAATGGAGGTGTTTGAACTCACAATAGAGGTTTGTGAAGTCACAGAATGGAGGTGTGTGAAGTCATAGAATGGAAGTGTGTGAAGTCATAGAATGGAGATGTGTGAAGTCAAAATGGAGGTGTGTGAATTCACAGAATGGAGGTGTGTGAACTCAGAATGGAGGTGTGTGAAGTCACAGAAGGGAGGTTTATGAAGTCATATAGTGGAGGTGTGTGAAGTCATAGAATGGATGTTTGTGAAGTAAGAATGAAGGTGTGTGAAGTCATAGAATGGAGGTGTGTGAAGTCAAAATGAAGGTGTGTGAAGTCATAGAATGGAGGTGTGTGAACTCATAGAATGGGGGTGTGTGAAGTCATGGAATGGAGGTGTGTGAAGTCAGAATGGAGGTGTAAGCAGTCACAGAATGGAGGTGTGTGAATTCAGAATGGAGGTGAGTGAAGTCATAGAATGGAGGTGTGTGAAGTCAGAATGGAGGTGTGAGAAGTCACAAAATGGAGGGGTGTAAATTCAGAATGGAGGTGAGTGAAGTCATAGAATGGAGGTGTCTGAAGTCAGAATGGAGGTGTGTGAACTCATAGAATGGAGGTGTGTGAAGTCACAATGGAGGTGTGTGAAATCACAGAATGGAGGTGTGTGAAGTCACAAAATGGAGGTGTGTGAAATGATAGAATGTATGTGTGTGAAGTCATAGAATGGATGTTTGTGAAGTAAGAATGAAGGTGTGTGAAGTCAAAGAATTGAGCTGTGTGACGTCACAGAATGGAGTTGTGTGAAGTCATAGAATGGAGCTGTGTGAAGTCACAGAATGGAGGTGTGTGAATTCAGAATGGAGGTGAGTGAAGTCATAGAATGGAGGTGTGTGAAGTCATAGAATGGAGGTGTGTGAAATCATACAATGGAGGTGTCTGAAATCATAGAATGGAGGTGTTTGAAGTCACAGAATGGAGGTGTGTGAAGTCAGAATGGAGGTGTGTGAAGTCATAGAATTGAGGTGTTTGAAATCAGAATGGAGGTGTGTGAACTCATAGAACGGAGGTGTGTAAAATCACAATGGAGGTGTGTGAAGTCATAGAATGGAGGTGGGTGAAGTCACAGAATGCAGGTGTGTGAAGTCATAGAATGGAGGTGTGTGAAGTCATAGAATGGAGGTGTGTGAAGTCAGAATGGAGGTGTGTGAAGTCATAGAATGGATGTTTGTGAAGTAAGAATGAAGGTGTGTGAAGTCAAAGAATTGAGGTGTGTGTCGTCACAGAATGGAGTTGTGTGAAGTCATAGAATGGATGTTTGTGAAGAAAGAATGAAGGTGTGTGAAGTCATAGAATAGAGGTGTGTGAAGGCAAAGAATGGAGGTGTGTGAAGTCATAGAATGGATGTGTGTGAAGTCATAGAATGGAGGTGTGTGAAATCATAGAATGGAGTTTTGCGAAGTCACAGAATGGAGCTGTGTGAAGTCAGAATGGAGGTGTGTGAAATGATAGAATGTATGTGTGTGAAGTCATAGAATGGATGTTTGTGAAGTAAGAATGAAGGTGTGTGAAGTCAAAGAATTGAGGTGTGTGACGTCACAGAATGGAGTTGTGTGAAGTCATAGAATGGAGCTGTGTGAAGTCACAGAATGGAGGTGTGTGAATTCAGAATGGAGGTGAGTAAAGTCATAGAATGTAGGTGTGTGAAGTCATAGAATGGAGGTGTGAGAAATCATACAATGGAGGTGTCTGAAATCATAGAATGGAGGTGTTTGAAGTCACAGAATGGAGGTGTGTGAAGTCAGAATGGAGGTGTGTGAAGTCATAGAATTGAGGTGTTTGAAATCAGAATGGAGGTGTGTGAACTCATAGAACGGAGGTGTGTGAAATCACAATGGAGGTGTGTGAAGTCATAGAATGGAGGTGGGTGAAGTCACAGAATGCAGGTGTGTGAAGTCATAGAATGGAGGTGTGTGAAGTCATAGAATGGAGGTGTGTGAAGTCAGAATGGAGGTGTGTGAAGTCACAGAATTGAGGTGTGTGAACACAGAATGAAGGTTTGTGAAGTCACATAATGGATGTGTGTGCAGTCATAGAATGGATGTGTGTGAAGTCATAGAATGGATGTTTGTGAAGAAAGAATGAAGGTGTGTGAAGTCATAGAATAGAGTTGTGTGAAGGCAAAGAATGGAGGTGTGTGAAGTCATAGAATGGATGTGTGTGAAGTCATAGAATGGAGGTGTGTGAAATCATAGAATGGAGTTTTGCGAAGTCACAGAATGGAGCTGTGTGAAGTCAGAATGGAGGTGTGTGAAGTCATAGAATAGAAGTGTGTGAAGTCAAAATGGAGGTGTGGGAAGTCATAGAATGGATGTGTGTGAAGTCACAGAATTGAGGTGTGTGAAGTCATAGAATGGAGGTGTGTGAATTCATAGAATGGAGGTGTGTGAAATCACAGAATGGAGGTGTGTGAAGTCACAGAATGGAGGTGTTTGAACTCACAATAGAGGTGTGTGAAGTCACAGAATGGAGGTGTGTGAAGTCATAGAATGGAGGTGTGTGAAGTCACAGAATGGAGGGGTGTGAATTCATAGAATGCAGGTGTGTGAAGTCATAGAATGCAGGTGTGTGAAGTCATAGAATGGAGGTGTGTGAAGACACAGAATGGAGGTGTGTGAAGTCACAGAATGGAAGTGTGTGAACTCACAATGGAGGTGTGTGAAGTCACAGAATGGAGGTGTGTGAATTCATAGAATGGAGGTGTGTGCAATCACAGAATGGAGGTGTGTGAAGTCACAGAATGGAGGTGTTTGAACTCACAATACAGGTGTGTGAAGTCACAGAATGGAGGTGTGTGAACTCAGAATGGAGGTGTGTGAAGTCACAGAAGGGAGGTTTATGAAGTCATATAGTGGAGGTGTGTGAAGTCATAGAATGGAGGTGTGTGAAGTCAAAATGAAGGTGTGTGAAGTCATAGAATGGAGGTGTGTGAACTCATAGAATGGAGGTGTGTGAAGTCATGGAATGGAGGTGTGTGAAGTCAGAATGGAGGTGTGAGAAGTCACAGAATGAAGGTGTGTGAATTCAGAATGGAGGTGAGTGAAGTCATAGAATGGAGGTGTGTGAAGTCAGAATGGAGGTGTGAGAAGTCACAGAATGGAGGGGTGTGAATTCAGAATGGAGGTGAGTGAAGTCATAGAATGGAGGTGTCTGAAGTCAGAATGGAGGTGTGTGAACTCATAGAATGGAGGTGTGTGAAGTCACAATGGAGGTGTGTGAAATCACAGAATGGAGGTGTGTGAAGTCACAAAATGGAGGTGTGTGAAATGATAGAATGTATGTGTGTGAAGTCATAGAATGGATGTTTGTGAAGTAAGAATGAAGGTGTGTGAAGTCAAAGAATTGAGGTGTGTGACGTCACAGAATGGAGTTGTGTGAAGTCATAGAATGGAGCTGTGTGAAGTCACAGAATGGAGGTGTGTGAATTCAGAATGGAGGTGAGTGAAGTCATAGAATGGAGGTGTGTGAAGTCAGAATGGAGGTGTGAGAAGTCACAGAATGGAGGGGTGTGAATTCAGAATGGAGGTGAGTGAAGTCATAGAATGGAGGTGGGTGAAGTCACAGAATGCAGGTGTGTGAAGTCATAGAATGGAGGTGTGTGAAGTCATAGAATGGAGGTGTGTGAAGTCAGAATGGAGGTGTGTGAAGTCATAGAATGGATGTTTGTGAAGTAAGAATGAAGGTGTGTGAAGTCAAAGAATTGAGGTGTGTGTCGTCACAGAATGGAGTTGTGTGAAGTCATAGAATGGATGTTTGTGAAGAAAGAATGAAGGTGTGTGAAGTCATAGAATAGAGGTGTGTGAAGGCAAAGAATGGAGGTGTGTGAAGTCATAGAATGGATGTGTGTGAAGTCATAGAATGGAGGTGTGTGAAATCATAGAATGGAGTTTTGCGAAGTCACAGAATGGAGCTGTGTGAAGTCAGAATGGAGGTGTGTGAAATGATAGAATGTATGTGTGTGAAGTCATAGAATGGATGTTTGTGAAGTAAGAATGAAGGTGTGTGAAGTCAAAGAATTGAGGTGTGTGACGTCACAGAATGGAGTTGTGTGAAGTCATAGAATGGAGCTGTGTGAAGTCACAGAATGGAGGTGTGTGAATTCAGAATGGAGGTGAGTGAAGTCATAGAATGTAGGTGTGTGAAGTCATAGAATGGAGGTGTGAGAAATCATACAATGGAGGTGTCTGAAATCATAGAATGGAGGTGTTTGAAGTCACAGAATGGAGGTGTGTGAAGTCAGAATGGAGGTGTGTGAAGTCATAGAATTGAGGTGTTTGAAATCAGAATGGAGGTGTGTGAACTCATAGAACGGAGGTGTGTGAAATCACAATGGAGGTGTGTGAAGTCATAGAATGGAGGTGGGTGAAGTCACAGAATGCAGGTGTGTGAAGTCATAGAATGGAGTTGTGTGAAGTCACAGAATTGAGGTGTGTGAACACAGAATGAAGGTTTGTGAAGTCACATAATGGATGTGTGTGCAGTCATAGAATGGATGTGTGTGAAGTCAGAATGGATGTTTGTGAAGAAAGAATGAAGGTGTGTGAAGTCATAGAATAGAGTTGTGTGAAGGCAAAGAATGGAGGTGTGTGAAGTCATAGAATGGATGTGTGTGAAGTCATAGAATGGAGGTGTGTGAAATCATAGAATGGAGTTTTGCGAAGTCACAGAATGGAGCTGTGTGAAGTCAGAATGGAGGTGTGTGAAGTCATAGAATAGAAGTGTGTGAAGTCAAAATGGAGGTGTGGGAAGTCATAGAATGGATGTGTGTGAAGTCACAGAATTGAGGTGTGTGAAGTCATAGAATGGAGGTGTGTGAATTCATAGAATGCAGGTGTGTGAAGTCATAGAATGGAGGTGTGTGAAGACACAGAATGGAGGTGTGTGAAGTCACAGAATGGAAGTGTGTGAACTCACAATGGAGGTGTGTGAAGTCACAGAATGGAGGTGTGTGAATTCATAGAATGGAGGTGTGTGCAATCACAGAATGGAGGTGTGTGAAGTCACAGAATGGAGGTGTTTGAACTCACAATACAGGTGTGTGAAGTCACAGAATGGAGGTGTGTGAACTCAGAATGGAGGTGTGTGAAGTCACAGAAGGGAGGTTTATGAAGTCATATAGTGGAGGTGTGTGAAGTCATAGAATGGAGGTGTGTGAAGTCAAAATGAAGGTGTGTGAAGTCATAGAATGGAGGTGTGTGAACTCATAGAATGGAGGTGTGTGAAGTCATGGAATGGAGGTGTGTGAAGTCAGAATGGAGGTGTGAGACGTCACAGAATGGAGGTGTGTGAATTCAGAATGGAGGTGAGTGAAGTCATAGAATGGAGGTGTGTGAAGTCAGAATGGAGGTGTGAGAAGTCACAGAATGGAGGGGTGTGAATTCAGAATGGAGGTGAGTGAAGTCATAGAATGGAGGTGTCTGAAGTCAGAATGGAGGTGTGTGAACTCATAGAATGGAGGTGTGTGAAGTCACAATGGAGGTGTGTGAAATCACAGAATGGAGGTGTGTGAAGTCACAAAATGGAGGTGTGTGAAATGATAGAATGTATGTGTGTGAAGTCATAGAATGGATGTTTGTGAAGTAAGAATGAAGGTGTGTGAAGTCAAAGAATTGAGGTGTGTGATGTCACAGAATGGAGTTGTGTGAAGTCATAGAATGGAGCTGTGTGAAGTCACAGAATGGAGGTGTGTGAATTCAGAATGGAGGTGAGTGAAGTCATAGAATGGAGGTGTGTGAAGTCAGAATGGAGGTGTGAGAAGTCACAGAATGGAGGGGTGTGAATTCAGAATGGAGGTGAGTGAAGTCATAGAATGGAGGTGTCTGAAGTCAGAATGGAGGTGTGTGAACTCATAGAATGGAGGTGTGTGAAGTCACAATGGAGGTGTGTGAAATCACAGAATGGAGGTGTGTGAAGTCACAAAATGGAGGTGTGTGAAATGATAGAATGTATGTGTGTGAAGTCATAGAATGGATGTTTGTGAAGTAAGAATGAAGGTGTGTGAAGTCAAAGAATTGAGGTGTGTGACGTCACAGAATGGAGTTGTGTGAAGTCATAGAATGGAGCTGTGTGAAGTCACAGAATGGAGGTGTGTGAATCCAGAATGGAGGTGAGTGAAGTCATAGAATGGAGGTGTGTGAAGTCATAGAATGGAGGTGTGTGAAATCATACAATGGAGGTGTCTGAAATCATAGAATGGAGGTGTTTGAAGTCACAGAATGGAGGTGTGTGAAGTCAGAATGGAGGTGTGTGAAGTCATAGAATTGAGGTGTTTGAAATCAGAATGGAGGTGGGTGAACTCATAGAACGGAGGTGTGTAAAATCACAATGGAGGTGTGTGAAGTCATAGAATGGAGGTGGGTGAAGTCACAGAATGCAGGTGTGTGAAGTCATAGAATGGAGGTGTGTGAAGTCACAGAATGGAGGTGTGTGAAGTCAGAATGGAGGTGTGTGAAGTCACAGAATTGAGGTGTGTGAACACAGAATGGAGGTTTGTGAAGTCACATAAGGGATGTGTGTGCAGTCATAGAATGGATGTGTGTGAAGTCATAGAATGGATGTTTGTGAAGAAAGAATGAAGGTGTGTGAAGTCATAGAATAGAGGTGTGTGAAGGCAAAGAATGGAGGTGTGTGAAGTCATAGAATGGATGTGTGTGAAGTCATAGAATGGAGGTGTGTGAAATCATAGAATGGAGTTTTGCGAAGTCACAGAATGGAGCTGTGTGAAGTCAGAATGGAGGTGTGTGAAATGATAGAATGTATGTGTGTGAAGTCATAGAATGGATGTTTGTGAAGTAAGAATGAAGGTGTGTGAAGTCAAAGAATTGAGGTGTGTGACGTCACAGAATGGAGTTGTGTGAAGTCATAGAATGGAGCTGTGTGAAGTCACAGAATGGAGGTGTGTGAATTCAGAATGGAGGTGAGTGAAGTCATAGAATGGAGGTTTGTGAAGTCATAGAATGGAGGTGTGTGAAATCATACAATGGAGGTGTCTGAAATCATAGAATGGAGGTGTTTGAAGTCACAGAATGGAGGTGTGTGAAGTCAGAATGGAGGTGTGTGAAGTCATAGAATTGAGGTGTTTGAAATCAGAATGGAGGTGTGTGAACTCATAGAACGGAGGTGTGTGAAATCACAATGGAGGTGTGTGAAGTCATAGAATGGAGGTGGGTGAAGTCACAGAATGCAGGTGTGTGAAGTCATAGAATGGAGGTGTGTGAAGTCATAGAATGGAGGTGTGTGAAGTCAGAATGGAGGTGTGTGAAGTCACAGAATTGAGGTGTGTGAACCCAGAATGGAGGTTTGTGAAGTCACATAATGGATGTGTGTGCAGTCATAGAATGGATGTGTGTGAAGTCATAGAATGGATGTTTGTGAAGAAAGAATGAAGGTGTGTGAAGTCATAGAATAGAGATGTGTGAAGGCAAAGAATTTAGGTGTGTGAAGTCATAGAATGGATGTGTGTGAAGTCATAGAATGGAGGTGTGTGAAATCATAGAATGGAGTTTTGCGAAGTCACAGAATGGAGCTGTGTGAAGTCAGAATGGAGGTGTGTGAAGTCATAGAATAGAAGTGTGTGAAGTCAAAATGGAGGTGTGGGAAGTCATAGAATGGATGTGTGTGAAGTCACAGAATGGAGGTGTGTGAAGTCATAGAATGGAAGTGTGTGAAGTCATAGAATGGAGGTGTGTGAAGTCATAGAATGGATGTGTGTGAAGTCACAGAACTGAGGTGTGTGAAGTCATAGAATGGAGGTATGTGAATTCATAGAATGGAGGTGTGTGAAATCGCAGAATGGAGGTGTGTGAAGTCACAGAATGGAGGTTTGTGAAGACATACAATGGAGGTGTGTGAAGTCATAGAATGGATGTTTCTAAAGTAAGACTGAATGTGTGTGAAGTCATAGAATGGATGTGAGTGAAGTAAAAATTAAGGTGTGTGAACTCATAGAATGGAGGTGTGCGAACTCATAGATTGGAGGTGTGAAGTCATGGAATGGAGGTGTGTGAAGTCAAAGAATGGAGGTGTGTGAAGTCAAACAATAGAGGTGTGTGAAGTCACAGAATGGAGGTGTGTGAAGTCACAGATTGGAAGTGCGTGAAGTCAAAACGGAGGAGTGCGAAGTCAAAAAGGTGGTGTGGGAAGTCACAAATTGAGGTGTGTGAAATCACAGAATGGAGGTATGTGAACTCAGAATGGAGGTGTGTGAAGTCATAGATGGAGGTGTGGGAAGTCATAGTCTGGAGGTGTGTGAAATTATAGAAAGGAGTTTTGTGAACTCACAGAATGGACTGTGTGAAGTCAGAATGGAGGTGTGTGAAGTCATAGAATGGAGGTGTGTGAAGTCAGAATGGAGGTGTGTGAACTCATAGAATGGAGGTGTGTGAAGTCACAATGGAGGTGTGTGAAATCATAGAATGGAGGTGTGTGAAGTCACAAAATGGAGGTGTGTGAAATGATAGAATGTATGTGTGTGAAGTCATAGAATGGATGTTTGTGAAGTAAGAATGAAGGTGTGTGAAGTCAAAGAATTGAGGTGTGTGACGTCACAGAATGGAGTTGTGTGAAGTCATAGAATGGAGCTGTGTGAAGTCACAGAATGGAGGTGTGTGAAGTCACAGAATGGAGGTGTGTGAAGTCATAGATTGGAGGTGTGTGGAGTCATAGAATGGAAGTGTGTGAAGTCAGATTGGAGGTGTGTGAAGTCACAGAATTGAGGTGTGTGAACACAGAATGGAGGTTTGTGAAGTCACATAATGGAGGTGTGTGAAGTCGTAGAATGGAGGTGTGTGAAGTCATAGAATGGATGTTTGTGAAGTAAGAATGAAGGTGTGTGAAGTCATAGAATAGTGGTATGTGAAGTCAAAGAATGGAGGTGTGTGAAGTCATAGAATGGAGGTGTGTGAAGACATTGAATGGAGGTGTGTGAAGTCACAGAATGGATGTGTGTGAAGTCAGAACGGAGGTGTGAAGTCGCTGAATGGAGTTGGGTGAAGTCATAGAAAGGAGGTGTGGGAAGTCATACAATGGAGGTGTGTGAAGTCATAGAGTGGAGGGGAGTGAAGTCACATTCGAGGTCTGTGAAGTCATAGAATGGAGGTGTGTGAAGTCAGAATGGAGGTGTGTGAAGTCATAGAATGGAGATGTGTTAACTCCTAGAATGGAGGTGTGTGACGTCACAATGGAAGTGTGTGAAGTCATAGAATGGAGGTGTGTGAAGTCACAGAATGGAGGTGTTTGAAGTCATTCAATGGAGGTGTGTGAAGTCAGAATGGAGGTGTTTGAAGTCATAGATGGACGTGTGTGAAGTCATAGTATGGATGTGTGTGATATCATAGAATGGAGGTTTGTGAAGTCTCAGAATGAAGCTGTGTGAAGTCAGAATGGCAGTGAGTGAAGGCATAGAATGGAGGTGTGTGAAGTCACAATGGAGGTCTGTGAAATCACAGAATGGAGGTGTGTGAAGTCACAAAATGGAGGTGTGTGAAATGATAGAATGTATGTGTGTGAAGTCATAGAATGGATGTTTGTGAAGTAAGAATGAAGGTGTGTGAAGTCAAAGAATTGAGCTGTGTGACGTCACAGAATGGAGTTGTGTGAAGTCATAGAATGGAGCTGTGTGAAGTCACAGAATGGAGGTGTGTGAATTCAGAATGGAGGTGAGTGAAGTCATAGAATGGAGGTGTGTGAAGTCATAGAATGGAGGTGTGTGAAATCATACAATGGAGGTGTCTGAAATCATAGAATGGAGGTGTTTGAAGTCACAGAATGGAGGTGTGTGAAGTCAGAATGGAGGTGTGTGAAGTCATAGAATTGAGGTGTTTGAAATCAGAATGGAGGTGTGTGAACTCATAGAACGAAGGTGTGTGAAATCACAATGGAGGTGTGTGAAGTCATAGAATGGAGGTGGGTGAAGTCACAGAATGCAGGTGTGTGAAGTCATAGAATGGAGGTGTGTGAAGTCATAGAATGGAGGTGTGTGAAGTCAGAATGGAGGTGTGTGAAGTCACAGAATTGAGGTGTGTGAACACAGAATGGAGGTTTGTGAAGTCACATAATGGATGTGTGTGCAGTCATAGAATGGATGTGTGTGAAGTCATAGAATGGATGTTTGTGAAGAAAGAATGAAGGTGTGTGAAGTCATAGTATAGAGGTGTGTGAAGGCAAAGAATGGAGGTGTGTGAAGTCATAGAATGGATGTGTGTGAAGTCATAGAATGGAGGTGTGTGAAATCATAGAATGGAGTTTTGCGAAGTCACAGAATGGAGCTGTGTGAAGTCAGAATGGAGGTGTGTGAAATGATAGAATGTATGTGTGTGAAGTCATAGAATGGATGTTTGTGAAGTAAGAATGAAGGTGTGTGAAGTCAAAGAATTGAGGTGTGTGACGTCACAGAATGGAGTTGTGTGAAGTCATAGAATGGAGCTGTGTGAAGTCACAGAATGGAGGTGTGTGAATTCAGAATGGAGGTGAGTGAAGTCATAGAATGTAGGTGTGTGAAGTCACAGAATGGAGGGGTGTGAATTCATAGAATGGAGGTGTGTGAAGTCATAGAATGGAGGTGTGTGAAGTCATAGAATGGAGGTGTGTGAAGTCACAGAATGGAGGTGTGTGAAGTCACAGAATGGAGGTGTGTGAACTCACAATGGAGGTGTGTGAAGTCACAGAATGGAGGTGTGTGAAGTCATAGAATTGAAGTGTGTGAAGTCATAGACTGGAGGTGTGTGAAGTCAAAATGGAGGTGTGTGAAGTCACAGAATGGAGGTGTGTGAACTCAGAATGGAGGTGTGTGAAGTCACAGAAGGGAGGTTTATGAAGTCATATAATGGAGGTGTGTGAAGTCATAGAATGGATGTTTGTGAAGTAAGAATGAAGGGTTATGAAGTCATAGAATGGAGGTGTGTGAAGTCAAAATGAAGGTGTGTGAACTCATAGAATGGAGGTGTGTGAAGTCATGGAATGGAGGTGTGTGAAGTCAGAATGGAGGTGTGTGAAGTCAGAATGGAGGTGTGAGAAGTCACAGAATGGAGGTGTGTGAATTCAGAATGGAGGTGAGTGAAGTCATAGAATGGAGGTGTGTGAAGTCAGAATGGAGGTGTGAGAAGTCACAGAATGGAGGTGTGTGAATTCAGAATGGAGGTGAGTGAAGT
This sequence comes from Megascapheus bottae, assembly GCA_024803745.1. Classification (NCBI taxonomy): domain Eukaryota; kingdom Metazoa; phylum Chordata; class Mammalia; order Rodentia; family Geomyidae; genus Megascapheus; species Megascapheus bottae. The sequence continues at coordinate 244,147 of JANJXV010000921.1, read as the reverse complement.
CATAGAATGGAGGTGTGTGAAGTCATAGAATGGAGGTGTGTGAAATCATACAATGGAGGTGTCTGAAATCATAGAATGGAGGTGTTTGAAGTCACAGAATGGAGGTGTGTGAAGTCAGAATGGAGGTGTGTGAAGTCATAGAATTGAGGTGTTTGAAATCAGAATGGAGGTGTGTGAACTCATAGAACGGAGGTGTGTGAAATCACAAAGGAAGTGTGTGAACTCATAGAATGGAGGTGTGCGAAGTCACAGAATGCAGGTGTGTGAAGTCATAGAATGGAGGTGTGTGAAGTCATAGAATGGAGGTGTGTGAAGTCAGAATGGAGGTGTGTGAAGTCACAGAATGGAGGTGTGTGAACTCAGAATGGAGGTGTGTGAAGTCATAGATGGAGGTGTGTGAAGTCATAGTATGGAGGTGTGTGAAATCATAGAATGGATTTTTGTTGAGTCACAGAATGGAGCTGTGTGAAGCCAGAATGGAGGAGTGTGAAGTCATAGAATGGAGGTGTGTGAACTCAGAATGGAGGTGTGTGAACTCATATTATGGACGTGTGTGAAGTCACAATGGAGGTGTGTGAAATCATAGAATGGAGGTGTGTCAAGTCACAAAATGGAGGTGTGTGAAGTCATAGAATGGAGGTGTGTGAAGTCATAGAATGGATGTTTTTGAAGTAAGAATGAAGGTGTGTGAAGTCATAGAATGGAGGTGTGTGACGTCACAGTATGGAGTTGTGTGAAGTCATAGAATGGAGCGTTGTGAAGTCAGAATGGAGGTGTGTAAAGTCACAGGATGGAGATGTGTCAATTCAGAATGGAGGTGTGTGAAGTCACAGAATAGAGGTGTGTGAAGTCAGAATGGAGGTGTGAAATCGCAGAATGGAGGTGGTTGAAGTCATAGAAAGGAGGTGTGGGAAGTCATAGAATGGAGGAGTGTGAAGTCGTAGAGTGGAGGTGAGTGAAGTCAAAGATACGAGGTCTGTGAAGTCATAGAATGGAGGTGTGTGAATTAAGAATGGAGGTGTGTGAAGTCATAGAATGGAGATATGTGAACTCATAGAATGGAGGTGTCTGACGTCACAATGGAAGTGTGTGAAGTCATAGAATGGAGGTGTGTGAAGTCACAGAATGGAGGTGTGTGAAGTCATACAATGGAGGTGAGTGAAGTCCGAATGGAGTTCTGTGAAGTCACAGAATGGAGGTGTGTGAAGTCACAGAATGGAGGTGTGTGAAGTCAGAATGGAGGTGTGTGAAGTCATAGAATTGAGATGTGTTAACTCATAGAATGGAAGTGGGTGACGTCACAATGGAAGTGTGTGAAGTCATAGAATGGAGGTGTGTGAAGGCACAGAATGGAGGTGTGTGAAGTCATACAATGGAGGTGTGTGAAGTCAGAATGGAGGTGTGTGAAGTCATAGATGGACGTGTGTGAAGTCATAGTATGGAGGTGTGTGAAATCATAGAATGGAGGTTTGTGAAGTCTCAGAATGAAGCTGTGTGAAGTCAGAATGGCAGTGAGTGAAGGCATAGATTGGAGGTGTGTGAAGTAAAAATGGAAGTGTGTGAAATCATAGAATCGTGGTGTGTGAGGTCACACTGGAGATGTGTGAAGTCAGAGAATGGAGGTGTGTGAAATCACAGAATGGAGCTGTGTGAAGTCATAGAATGGAGGTGTGTGAAGTCATAGAATGTAGGTGTGTGAAGTCACAGAATGAGGGTGTGTGAAGTCACAGAATGGAGGGGTGTGAACTCAGAATGGAGGTAGGTGAAGTCAAAGAATGGAGGTGTGTGAAGTCATAGAATGTAGGTGTGTGAAGTCACAGAATGGAGGTGTGTGAATTCATAGAATGGAGGTGTGTGAAGTCATAGAATGGAGGTGTGTGAGGTCATAGAATGGAGGTGTGTGAAGTCACAGAATGGAGGTGTGTGAAGTCACAGAATGGAGGTGTGTGAACTCACAATGGATGTGTGTGAAGTCACAGAATGGAGGTGTGTGAAGTCATAGAATTGAAGTGTGTGAAGTCATAGACTGGAGGTGTGTGAAGTCAAAATGGAGGTGTGTGAAGTCACAGAATGGAGGTGTGTGAACTCAGAATGGAGGTGTGTGAAGTCACAGAAGGGAAGTTTATGAAGTCATATAATGGAGGTGTGTGAAGTCATAGAATGGATGTTTGTGAAGTAAGAATGAAGGGTTATGAAGTCATAGAATGGAGGTGTGTGAAGTCAAAATGAAGGTGTGTGAACTCATAGAATGGAGGTGTGTGAACTCATAGAATGGAGGTGTGTGAAGTCATGGAATGGAGGTGTGTGAAGTCAGAATGGAGGTGTGAGAAGTCACAGAATGGAGGTGTGTGAATTCAGAATGGAGGTGAGTGAAGTCATAGAATGGAGGTGTGTGAAGTCAGAATGGAGGTGTGAGAAGTCACAGAATGGAGGTGTGTGAATTCAGAATGGAGGTGAGTGAAGTCATAGAATGGAGGTGTGTGAAGTCATAGAATAGAGGTGTGTGAAATCATACAATGGAGGTGTCTGAAATCATAGAATGGAGGTGTTTGAAGTCACAGAATGGAGGTGTGTGAAGTCAGAATGGAGGTGTGTGAAGTCATAGAATTGAGGTGTTTGAAATCAGAATGGAGGTGTGTGAACTCATAGAACGGAGGTGTGTGAAATCACAAAGGAAGTGTGTGAACTCATAGAATGGAGGTGTGCGAAGTCACAGAATGCAGGTGTGTGAAGTCATAGAATGGAGGTGTGTGAAGTCATAGAATGGAGGTGTGTGAAGTCAGAATGGAGGTGTGTGAAGTCACAGAATGGAGGTGTGTGAACTCAGAATGGAGGTGTGTGAAGTCATAGATGGAGGTGTGTGAAGTCATAGTATGGAGGTGTGTGAAATCATAGAATGGATTTTTGTTGAGTCACAGAATGGAGCTGTGTGAAGCCAGAATGGAGGAGTGTGAAGTCATAGAATGGAGGTGTGTGAACTCTGAATGGAGGTGTGTGAACTCATATTATGGACGTGTGTGAAGTCACAATGGAGGTGTGTGAAATCATAGAATGGAGGTGTGTGAAGTCACAAAATGGAGGTGTGTGAAGTCATAGAATGGAGGTGTGTGAAGTCATAGAATGGATGTTTTTGAAGTAAGAATGAAGGTGTGTGAAGTCATAGAATGGAGGTGTGTGACGTCACAGTATGGAGTTGTGTGAAGTCATAGAATGGAGCGTTGTGAAGTCAGAATGGAGGTGTGTAAAGTCACAGGATGGAGATGTGTCAATTCAGAATGGAGGTGTGTGAAGTCACAGAATAGAGGTGTGTGAAGTCAGAATGGAGGTGTGAAATCGCAGAATGGAGGTGGTTGAAGTCATAGAAAGGAGGTGTGGGAAGTCATAGAATGGAGGAGTGTGAAGTCGTAGAGTGGAGGTGAGTGAAGTCAAAGATTCGAGGTCTGTGAAATCATAGAATGGAGGTGTGTGAATTAAGAATGGAGGTGTGTGAAGTCATAGAATGGAGATATGTGAACTCATAGAATGGAGGTGTGTGACGTCACAATGGAAGTGTGTGAAGTCATAGAATGGAGGTGTGTGAAGTCACAGAATGGAGGTGTGTGAAGTCATACAATGGAGGTGAGTGAAGTCCGAATGGAGTTCTGTGAAGTCACAGAATGGAGGTGTGTGAACTCAGAATGGAGGTGTGTGAAGTCATAGAAGGAGGTGTGTGAAGTCATAGATGTAGGTGTGTGAAGTCATAGTATGGAGGTGTGTGAAATCATAAAATGGAGTTTTGTGAAGTCACAGAATGGAGCTGTGTGAAGTCAGAATGGAGGTGTGTGAAGTCATAGAATAGAAGTGTGTGAAGTCAAAATGGAGGTGTGTGAAGTCATAGAATGGATGTGTGTGAAGTCACAGAATTGAGGTGTGTGAAGTCATAGAAGGGAGGTGTGTGAATTCATAGAGTGGAGGTGTGTGAAATCACAGAATGGAGGTGTGTGAAGTCACAGAATGGAGGTGTTTGAACTCACAATAGAGGTGTGTGAAGTCACAGAATGGAGGTGTGTGAAGTCATAGAATGGAAGTGTGTGAAGTCATAGAATTGAGGTGTGTGAAGTCATAGAGTGGATGTGTGTGAAGTCACAGAATTGAGGTGTGTGAAGTCATAGAATGGAGGTGTGTGAATTCATAGAATGGAGGTGTGTGAAATCACAGAACGGAGGTGTGTGAAGTCACAGAATGGAGGTGTGTGAAGTCATAGAATGGAAGTGTGTGAAGTCATAGATTGGAGGTGTGTGAAGTCAGAATGGACGTGTGAAGTCACAGAATTGAGGTGTGTGAAGTCACAGAATGGAGGTTTGTGAAGACATACAATGGAGGTGTGTGAAGTCATAGAATGGATGTTTCTAAAGTAAGAGTGAATGTGTGTGAAGTCATAGAATGGAGGTGTGTGAAGTCAAAATTAAGGTGTGTGAACTCATAGAATGGAGGTGTGTGAAGTGAAAGAATGGAGGTGTGTGAAGTCACAGAATGGAGGTATGTGAACTCAGAATGGAGGTGTGTGAAGTCATAGATGGAGGTGTGGGAAGTCATAGTATGGAGGTGTGTGAAATTATAGAAAGGAGTTTTGTGAACTCACAGAATGAACAGTGTGAAGTCACAATGGAGGTGTGTGAAGACATAGAATGGAGGTGTGTGAAGTCAGAATGGAGGTGTGTGAACTCATAGAATGGAGGTGTGTGAAGTCACAATGGAGGTGTGTGAAATCATAGAATGGAGGTGTGTGAAGTCACAAAATGGAGGTGTGTGAAATGATAGAATGTATGGGTGTGAAGTCATAGAATGGATGTTTGTGAAGTAAGAATGAAGGTGTGTGAAGTCCAGAATGGAGGTGTGTGAAGTCACAGAATGGAGGTGTGTGAAGTCATAGAATGGAGGTGTGTGAAGTCATAGAATGGAGGTGTGTGAAGTCAGATTGGAGGTGTGTGAAGTCCCAGAATTGAGGTGTTGAACACAGAATGAAGGTTTGTGAAGTCACATAATGGAGGTGTTTGAAGTCATAGAATGGAGGTGTGTGAAGTCATAGAATTGAGGTGGGTGAAGTCACAGAATGGAGGTGTGTGAATTCATAGAATGGAGGTGTGTGAAATCACAGAATGGAGGTGTGTGAAGTCACAGAATGGAGGTGTTTGAACTCACAATAGAGGTGTGTGAAGTCACAGAATGGAGGTGTGTGAAGTCATAGAATGGAAGTGTGTGTAGTCATAGAATGGAGGTGTGTGAAGTCAGAATGGACGTGTGAAGTCACAGAATTGAGGTGTGTGAAATCACAGAATGGAGGTTTGTGAAGACATACAATGGAGGTGTGTGAAGTCATAGAATGGATGTATCTAAAGTAAGAGTGAATGTGTGTGAAGTCATAGAATGGAGGTGTGTGAAGTCAAAATTAAGGTGTGTGAACTCATAGAATGGAGGTGTGTGAAGTCAAAGAATGGAGGTGTGTGAATTCAAACAATAGAGGTGTGTGAAGTCACAGAATGGAGGTGTGTGAAGTCACAGATTGGAAGTGTCTGAAGTCAAAACGAAGGTGTGTGAAGTCAAAAAGTTGGTGTGTGAAGTCACAAATGGAGGTGTGTGAAGTCACAGAATGGAGGTGTGTGAACTCAGAATGGAGGTGTGTGATGTCACAGAAGGGAGGTTTATGAAGTCATATAATGGAGGTGTGTGAAGTCATAGAATGGATGTTTGTGAAGTAAGAATGAAGGTGTGTGAAGTCATAGAATGGAGGTGTGTGAAGTCAAAATGAAGGTGTGTGAACTCATAATATGGAGGTGTGTGAACTCATAGAATGGAGGTGTGTGAAGTCATGGAATGGAGGTGTGTGAAATCAGAATGGAGGTGTGAGAAGTCACAGATTGGAGGTGTGTAAATTCAGAATGGAGGTGAGTGAAGTCATAGAATGGAGGTGTGTGAAGTCATAGAATGGAGGAATGTGAAGTCATAGAGTGAAGGTGAGTGAAGTCACATTCGAGGTCTATGAAGTCATAGAATGGAGGTGTGTGAAGTCAGAATGGAGGTGTGTGAAGTCATAGAATGGAGATGTGTTAACTCATAGAATGGAGGTGTGTGAAGTCACAATGGAAGTGTGTGAAGTAATAAAATGGAGGTTTGTGAAGTCACAGAATGGAGGTGTGTGAAGTCGTACAATGGAGGTGTGTGAAGTCATAGATGGACGTGTGTGAAGTCATAGTATGGAGGTGTGTGAAATCATAGAATGGAGGTTTGTGAAGGCTCAGAATGAAGCTGTGTGAAGTCAGAATGGCAGTGAGTGAAGGCATAGAATGGAGGTGTGTGAAGTCAAAATGGAAGTGTGTGAAATCATAGAATCGTGGTGTGTGAGGTCACAATGGAGGTGTGTGAAGTCATAGAATGGAGGTGTGTGAAATCACAGAATGGAGTTGTGTGAAGTCATAGAATGAAGCTGTGTGAAGTCCTAGAATGGAGGTGTGTGAAGTCACAGAATGAAGGTGTGTGAAGTCACAGAATGGAGGGGTGTGAACTCAGAATGGAGGTAGGTGAAGTCAAAGAATGGAGGTGTGTGAAGTCATAGAATGTAGGTGTGTGAAGTCACAGAATGGAGGGGTTTGAATTCATAGAATGGAGGTGTGTGAAGTCATAGAATGCAGGTGTGTGAAGTCATAGAATGGAGGTGTGTGAAGACACAGAATGGAGGTGTGTGAAGTCACAGAATGGAAGTGTGTGAACTCACAATGGAGGTGTGTGAAGTCACAGAATGGAGGTGTGTGAAGTCATAGAATGGAAGTGTGTGAAGTCATAGAATGGAGATGTGTGAAGTCAAAATGGAGGTGTGTGAAGTCACAGAATGGAGGTGTGTGAACTCAGAATGGAGGTGTGTGAAGTCACAGAAGGGAGGTTTATGAAGTCATATAGTGGAGGTGTGTGAAGTCATAGAATGGATGTTTGTGAAGTAAGAATGAAGGTGTGTGAAGTCATAGAATGGAGGTGTGTGAAGTCAAAATGAAGGTGTGTGAAGTCATAGAATGGAGGTGTGTGAACTCATAGAATGGGGGTGTGTGAAGTCATGGAATGGAGGTGTGTGAAGTCAGAATGGAGGTGTGAGCAGTCACAGAATGGAGGTGTGTGAATTCAGAATGGAGGTGAGTGAAGTCATAGAATGGAGGTGTGTGAAGTCAGAATGGAGGTGTGAGAAGTCACAAAATGGAGGGGTGTAAATTCAGAATGGAGGTGAGTGAAGTCATAGAATGGAGGTGTCTGAAGTCAGAATGGAGGTGTGTGAACTCATAGAATGGAGGTGTGTGAAGTCACAATGGAGGTGTGTGAAATCACAGAATGGAGGTGTGTGAAGTCACAAAATGGAGGTGTGTGAAATGATAGAATGTATGTGTGTGAAGTCATAGAATGGATGTTTGTGAAGTAAGAATGAAGGTGTGTGAAGTCAAAGAATTGAGCTGTGTGACGTCACAGAATGGAGTTGTGTGAAGTCATAGAATGGAGCTGTGTGAAGTCACAGAATGGAGGTGTGTGAATTTAGAATGGAGGTGAGTGAAGTCATAGAATGGAGGTGTGTGAAGTCATAGAATGGAGGTGTGTGAAATCATACAATGGAGGTGTCTGAAATCATAGAATGGAGGTGTTTGAAGTCACAGAATGGAGGTGTGTGAAGTCAGAATGGAGGTGTGTGAAGTCATAGAATTGAGGTGTTTGAAATCAGAATGGAGGTGTGTGAACTCATAGAACGGAGGTGTGTGAAATCACAATGGAGGTGTGTGAAGTCATAGAATGGAGGTGGGTGAAGTCACAGAATGCAGGTGTGTGAAGTCATAGAATGGAGGTGTGTGAAGTCATAGAATGGAGGTGTGTGAAGTCAGAATGGAGGTGTGTGAAGTCACAGAATTGAGGTGTGTGAACACAGAATGGAGGTTTGTGAAGTCACATAATGGATGTGTGTGCAGTCATAGAATGGATGTGTGTGAAGTCATAGAATGGATGTTTGTGAAGAAAGAATGAAGGTGTGTGAAGTCATAGAATAGAGGTGTGTGAAGGCAAAGAATTTAGGTGTGTGAAGTCATAGAATGGATGTGTGTGAAGTCATAGAATGGAGGTGTGTGAAATCATAGAATGGAGTTTTGCGAAGTCACAGAATGGAGCTGTGTGAAGTCAGAATGGAGGTGTGTGAAGTCATAGAATAGAAGTGTGTGAAGTCAAAATGGAGGTGTGGGAAGTCATAGAATGGATGTGTGTGAAGTCACAGAATTGAGGTGTGTGAAGTCATAGAATGGAGGTGTGTGAATTCATAGAATGGAGGTGTGTGAAATCACAGAATGGAGGTGTGTGAAGTCACAGAATGGAGGTGTTTGAACTGACAATAGAGGTGTGTGAAGTCACAGAATGGAGGTGTGTGAAGTCATAGAATGGAAGTGTGTGAAGTCATAGAATGGAGGTGTGTGAAGTCATAGAATGGATGTGTGTGAAGTAACAGAACTGAGGTGTGTGAAGTCATAGAATGGAGGTATGTGAATTCATAGAATGGAGGTGTGTGAAATCGCAGAATGGAGGTGTGTGAAGTCACAGAATGGAGGTTTGTGAAGACATACAATGGAGGTGTGTGAAGTCATAGAATGGATGTTTCTAAAGTAAGACTGAATGTGTGTGAAGTCATAGAATGGATGTGAGTGAAGTAAAAATTAAGGTGTGTGAACTCATAGAATGGAGGTGTGCGAACTCATAGATTGGAGGTGTGAAGTCATGGAATGGAGGTGTGTGAAGTCAAAGAATGGAGGTGTGTGAAGTCAAACAATAGAGGTGTGTGAAGTCACAGAATGGAGGTGTGTGAAGTCACAGATTGGAAGTGTGTGAAGTCAAAACGGAGGAGTGCGAAGTCAAAAAGGTGGTGTGGGAAGTCACAAATTGAGGTGTGTGAAATCACAGAATGGAGGTATGTGAACTCAGAATGGAGGTGTGTGAAGTCATAGATGGAGGTGTGGGAAGTCATAGTATGGAGGTGTGTGAAATTATAGAAAGGAGTTTTGTGAACTCACAGAATGGACTGTGTGAAGTCAGAATGGAGGTGTGTGAAGTCATAGAATGGAGGTGTGTGAAGTCAGAATGGAGGTGTGTGAACTCATAGAATGGAGGTGTGTGAAGTCACAATGGAGGTGTGTGAAATCATAGAATGGAGGTGTGTGAAGTCACAAAATGGAGGTGTGTGAAATGATAGAATGTATGTGTGTGAAGTCATAGAATGGATGTTTGTGAAGTAAGAATGAAGGTGTGTGAAGTCAAAGAATTGAGGTGTGTGACGTCACAGAATGGAGTTGTGTGAAGTCATAGAATGGAGCTGTGTGAAGTCACAGAATGGAGGTGTGTGAAGTCATAGATTGGAGGTGTGTGAAGTCATAGAATGGAAGTGTGTGAAGTCAGATTGGAGGTGTGTGAAGTCACAGAATTGAGGTGTGTGAACACAGAATGGAGGTTTGTAAAGTCACATAATGGAGGTGTGTGAAGTCGTAGAATGGAGGTGTGTGAAGTCATAGAATAGTGGTATGTGAAGTCAAAGAATGGAGGTGTGTGAAGTCATAGAATGGAGGTGTGTGAAGACATTGAATGGAGGTGTGTGAAGTCACAGAATGGATGTGTGTGAAGTCAGAACGGAGGTGTGAAGTCGCTGAATGGAGTTGGGTGAAGTCATAGAAAGGAGGTGTGGGAAGTCATAGAATGGAGGTGTGTGAAGTCATAGAGTGGAGGGTAGTGAAGTCACATTCGAGGTCTGTGAAGTCATAGAATGGAGGTGTGTGAAGTCAGAATGGAGGTGTGTGAAGTCATAGAATGGAGATGTGTTAACTCCTAGAATGGAGGTGTGTGACGTAACAATGGAAGTGTGTGAAGTCATAGAATGGAGGTGTGTGAAGTCACAGAATGGAGGTGTTTGAAGTCATTCAATGGAGGTGTGTGAAGTCAGAATGGAGGTGTTTGAACTCATAGATGGACGTGTGTGTAGTCATAGTATGGATGTGTGTGAAATCATAGAATGGAGGTTTGTGAAGTCTCAGAATGAAGCTGTGTGAAGTCAGAATGGCAGTGAGTGAAGGCATAGAATGGAGGTGTGTGAAGTCACAATGGAGGTGTGTGAAATCACAGAATGGAGGTGTGTGAAGTCACAAAATGGAGGTGTGTGAAATCATACAATGGAGGTGTCTGAAATCATAGAATGGAGGTGTTTGAAGTCACAGAATGGAGGTGTGTGAAGTCAGAATGGAGGTGTGTGAAGTCATAGAATTGAGGTGTTTGAAATCAGAATGGAGGTGTGTGAACTCATAGAACGGAGGTGTGTGAAATCACAATGGAGGTGTGTGAAGTCATAGAATGGAGGTGGGTGAAGTCACAGAATGCAGGTGTGTGAAGTCATAGAATGGAGGTGTGTGAAGTCATAGAATGGAGGTGTGTGAAGTCAGAATGGAGGTGTGTGAAGTCACAGAATTGAGGTGTGTGAACACAGAATGGAGGTTTGTGAAGTCACATAATGGATGTGTGTGCAGTCATAGAATGGATGTGTGTGAAGTCATAGAATGGATGTTTGTGAAGAAAGAATGAAGGTGTGTGAAGTCATAGAATAGAGGTGTGTGAAGGCAAAGAATGGAGGTGTGTGAAGTCATAGAATGGATGTGTGTGAAGTCATAGAATGGAGGTGTGTGAAATCATAGAATGGAGTTTTGCGAAGTCACAGAATGGAGCTGTGTGAAGTCAGAATGGAGGTGTGTGAAATGATAGAATGTATGTGTGTGAAGTCATAGAATGGATGTTTGTGAAGTAAGAATGAAGGTGTGTGAAGTCAAAGAATTGAGGTGTGTGACGTCACAGAATGGAGTTGTGTGAAGTCATAGAATGGAGCTGTGTGAAGTCACAGAATGGAGGTGTGTGAATTCAGAATGGAGGTGAGTGAAGTCATAGAATGTAGGTGTGTGAAGTCATAGAATGGAGGTGTGAGAAATCATACAATGGAGGTGTCTGAAATCATAGAATGGAGGTGTTTGAAGTCACAGAATGGAGGTGTGTGAAGTCAGAATGGAGGTGTGTGAAGTCATAGAATTGAGGTGTTTGAAATCAGAATGGAGGTGTGTGAACTCATAGAACGGAGGTGTGTGAAATCACAATGGAGGTGTGTGAAGTCATAGAATGGAGGTGGGTGAAGTCACAGAATGCAGGTGTGTGAAGTCATAGAATGGAGGTGTGTGAAGTCATAGAATGGAGGTGTGTGAAGTCAGAATGGAGGTGTGTGAAGTCACAGAATTGAGGTGTGTGAACACAGAATGAAGGTTTGTGAAGTCACATAATGGATGTGTGTGCAGTCATAGAATGGATGTGTGTGAAGTCATAGAATGGATGTTTGTGAAGAAAGAATGAAGGTGTGTGAAGTCATAGAATAGAGGTGTGTGAAGGCAAAGAATGGAGGTGTGTGAAGTCATAGAATGGATGTGTGTGAAGTCATAGAATGGAGGTGTGTGAAATCATAGATTGGAGTTTTGCGAAGTCACAGAATGGAGCTGTGTGAAGTCAGAATGGAGGTGTGTGAAGTCATAGAATAGAAGTGTGTGAAGTCAAAATGGAGGTGTGTGAAGTCATAGAATGGATGTGTGTGAAGTCACAGAATTGAGGTGTGTGAAGTCATAGAATGGAGGTGTGTGAATTCATAGAATGGAGGTGTGTGAAATCACAGAATGGAGGTGTGTGAAGTCACAGAATGGAGGTGTTTGAACTCACAATAGAGGTGTGTGAAGTCACAGAATGGAGGTGTGTGAAGTCATAGAATGGAAGTGTGTGAAGTCATAGAATGGAGGTGTGTGAAGTCACAGAATGGAGGGGTGTGAAATCATAGAATGCAGGTGTGTGAAGTCATAGAATGCAGGTGTGTGAAGTCATAGAATGGAGGTGTGTGAAGACACAGAATGGAGGTGTGTGAAGTCACAGAATGGAAGTGTGTGAACTCACAATGGAGGTGTGTGAAGTCACAGAATGGAGGTGTGTGAATTCATAGAATGGAGGTGTGTGCAATCACAGAATGGAAGTGTGTGAAGTCACAGAATGGAGGTGTTTGAACTCACAATACAGGTGTGTGAAGTCACAGAATGGAGGTGTGTGAACTCAGAATGGAGGTGTGTGAAGTCACAGAAGGGAGGTTTATGAAGTCATATAGTGGAGGTGTGTGAAGTCATAGAATGGATGTTTGTGAAGTAAGAATGAAGGTGTGTGAAGTCATAGAATGGAGGTGTGTGAAGTCAAAATGAAGGTGTGTGAAGTCATAGAATGGAGGTGTGTGAAGTCATAGAATGGAGGTGTGTGAAGTCATGGAATGGAGGTGTGTGAAGTCAGAATGGAGTTGTGAGAAGTCACAGAATGGAGGTGTGTGAATTCAGAATGGAGGTGAGTGAAGTCATAGAATGGAGGTGTGTGAAGTCAGAATGGAGGTGTGAGAAGTCACAGAATGGAGGGGTGTGAATTCAGAATGGAGGTGAGTGAAGTTATAGAATGGAGGTGTCTGAAGTCAGAATGGAGGTGTGTGAACTCATAGAATGGAGGTGTGTGAAGTCACAATGGAGGTGTGTGAAATCACAGAATGGAGGTGTGTGAAGTCACAAAATGGAGGTGTGTGAAATGATAGAATGTATGTGTGTGAAGTCATAGAATGGATGTTTGTGAAGTAAGAATGAAGGTGTGTGAAGTCAAAGAATTGAGGTGTGTGACGTCACAGAATGGAGTTGTGTGAAGTCATAGAATGGAGCTGTGTGAAGACACAGAATGGAGGTGTGTGAATCCAGAATGGAGGTGAGTGAAGTCATAGAATGGAGGTGTGTGAAGTCATAGAATGGAGGTGTGTGAAATCATACAATGGAGGTGTCTGAAATCATAGAATGGAGGTGTTTGAAGTCACAGAATGGAGTTGTGTGAAGTCAGAATGGAGGTGTGTGAAGTCATAGAATTGAGGTGTTTGAAATCAGAATGGAGGTGTGTGAACTCATAGAACGGAGGTGTGTGAAATCACAATGGAGGTGTGTGAAGTCATAGAATGGAGGTGGGTGAAGTCACAGAATGCAGGTGTGTGAAGTCATAGAATGGAGGTGTGTGAAGTCACAGAATGGAGGTGTGTGAAGTCAGAATGGAGGTGTGTGAAGTCACAGAATTGAGGTGTGTGAACACAGAATGGAGGTTTGTGAAGTCACATAATGGATGTGTGTGCAGTCATAGAATGGATGTGTGTGAAGTCATAGAATGGATGTTTGTGAAGAAAGAATGAAGGTGTGTGAAGTCATAGAATAGAGGTGTGTGAAGGCAAAGAATGGAGGTGTGTGAAGTCATAGAATGGATGTGTGTGAAGTCATAGAATGGAGGTGTGTGAAATCATAGAATGGAGTTTTGCGAAGTCACAGAATGGAGCTGTGTGAAGTCAGAATGGAGGTGTGTGAAATGATAGAATGTATGTGTGTGAAGTCATAGAATGGATGTTTGTGAAGTAAGAATGAAGGTGTGTGAAGTCAAAGAATTGAGGTGTGTGACGTCACAGAATGGAGTTGTGTGAAGTCATAGAATGGAGCTGTGTGAAGTCACAGAATGGAGGTGTGTGAATTCAGAATGGAGGTGAGTGAAGTCATAGAATGGAGGTTTGTGAAGTCATAGAATGGAGGTGTGTGAAATCATACAATGGAGGTGTCTGAAATCATAGAATGGAGGTGTTTGAAGTCACAGAATGGAGGTGTGTGAAGTCAGAATGGAGGTGTGTGAAGTCATAGAATTGAGGTGTTTGAAATCAGAATGGAGGTGTGTGAACTCATAGAACGGAGGTGTGTGAAATCACAATGGAGGTGTGTGAAGTCATAGAATGGAGGTGGGTGAAGTCACAGAATGCAGGTGTGTGAAGTCATAGAATGGAGGTGTGTGAAGTCATAGAATGGAGGTGTGTGAAGTCAGAATGGAGGTGTGTGAAGTCACAGAATTGAGGTGTGTGAACACAGAATGGAGGTTTGTGAAGTCACATAATGGATGTGTGTGCAGTCATAGAATGGATGTGTGTGAAGTCATAGAATGGATGTTTGTGAAGAAAGAATGAAGGTGTGTGAAGTCATAGAATAGAGGTGTGTGAAGGCAAAGAATGGAGGTGTGTGAAGTCATAGAATGGATGTGTGTGAAGTCATAGAATGGAGGTGTGTGAAATCATAGAATGGAGTTTTGCGAAGTCACAGAATGGAGCTGTGTGAAGTCAGAATGGAGGTGTGTGAAGTCATAGAATAGAAGTGTGTGAAGTCAAAATGGAGGTGTGTGAAGTCATAGAATGGATGTGTGTGAAGTCACAGAATTGAGGTGTGTGAAGTCATAGAATGGAGGTGTGTGAATTCATAGAATGGAGGTGTGTGAAATCACAGAATGGAGGTGTGTGCAGTCACAGAATGGAGGTGTTTGAACTCACAATAGAGGTGTGTGAAGTCACAGAATGGAGGTGTGTGAAGTCACAGAATGGAAGTGTGTGAAGTCATAGAATGGAGGTGTGTGAAGTCATAGAATGGATGTGTGTGAAGTCACAGAACTGAGGTGTGTGAAGTCATAGAATGGAGGTATGTGAATTCATAGAATGGAGGTGTGTGAAATCGCAGAATGGAGGTGTGTGAAGTCACAGAATGGAGGTTTGTGAAGACATACAATGGAGGTGTGTGAAGTCATAGAATGGATGTTTCTAAAGTAAGACTGAATGTGTGTGAAGTCATAGAATGGATGTGAGTGAAGTAAAAATTAAGGTGTGTGAACTCATAGAATGGAGGTGTGCGAACTCATAGATTGGAGGTGTGAAGTCATGGAATGGAGGTGTGTGAAGTCAAAGAATGGAGGTGTGTGAAGTCACACAATAGAGGTGTGTGAAGTCACAGAATGGAGGTGTGTGAAGTCACAGATTGGAAGTGTTTGAAGTCAAAACGGAGGAGTGCGAAGTCAAAAAGGTGGTGTGGGAAGTCACAAATTGAGGTGTGTGAAATCACAGAATGGAGGTATGTGAACTCAGAATGGAGGTGTGGGAAGTCATAGATGGAGGTGTGGGAAGTCATAGTATGGAGGTGTGTGAAATTATAGAAAGGAGTTTTGTGAACTCACAGAATGGACTGTGTGAAGTCAGAATGGAGGTGTGTGAAGTCATAGAATGGAGGTGTGTGAAGTCAGAATGGAGGTGTGTGAACTCATAGAATGGAGGTGTGTGAAGTCACAATGGAGGTGTGTGAAATCATAGAATGGAGGTGTGTGAAGTCACAAAATGGAGGTGTGTGAAATGATAGAATGTATGTGTGTGAAGTCATAGAATGGATGTTTGTGAAGTAAGAATGAAGGTGTGTGAAGTCAAAGAATTGAGGTGTGTGACGTCACAGAATGGAGTTGTGTGAAGTCATAGAATGGAGCTGTGTGAAGTCACAGAATGGAGGTGTGTGAAGTCACAGAATGGAGGTGTGTGAAGTCATAGATTGGAGGTGTGTGAAGTCATAGAATGGAAGTGTGTGAAGTCAGATTGGAGGTGTGTGAAGTCACAGAATTGAGGTGTGTGAACACAGAATGGAGGTTTGTGAAGTCACATAATGGAGGTGTGTGAAGTCGTAGAATGGAGGTGTGTGAAGTCATAGAATGGATGTTTGTGAAGTAAGAATGAAGGTGTGTGAAGTCATAGAATAGTGGTATGTGAAGTCAAAGAATGGAGGTGTGTGAAGTCATAGAATGGAGGTGTGTGAAGACATTGAATGGAGGTGTGTGAAGTCACAGAATGGATGTGTGTGAAGTCAGAACGGAGGTGTGAAGTCGCTGAATGGAGTTGGGTGAAGTCATAGAAAGGAGGTGTGGGAAGTCATAGAATGGAGGTGTGTGAAGTCATAGAGTGGAGGGGAGTGAAGTCACATTCGAGGTCTGTGAAGTCATAGAATGGAGGTGTGTGAAGTCAGAATGGAGGTGTGTGAAGTCATAGAATGGAGATGTGTTAACTCCTAGAATGGAGGTGTGTGACGTCACAATGGAAGTGTGTGAAGTCATAGAATGGAGGTGTGTGAAGTCACAGAATGGAGGTGTTTGAAGTCATTCAATGGAGGTGTGTGAAGTCAGAATGGAGGTGTTTGAAGTCATAGATGGACGTGTGTGAAGTCATAGTATGGATGTGTGTGAAATCATAGAATGGAGGTTTGTGAAGTCTCAGAATGAAGCTGTGTGAAGTCAGAATGGCAGTGAGTGAAGGCATAGAATGGAGGTGTGTGAAATCAAAATGGAAGTGTGTGAAAACATAGAATCGTGGTGTGTGAGGTCACAATGGAGGTGTGTGAAGTCATAGAATGGAGGTGTGTGAAGGCACAGAATGGAGGTGTGTGAAGTCATACAATGGAGGTGTGTGAAGTCAGAATGGAGGTGTGTGAAGTCATAGATGGACGTGTGTGAAGTCATAGTATGGAGGTGTGTGAAATCATAGAATGGAGGTTTGTGAAGTCTCAGAATGAAGCTGTGTGAAGTCAGAATGGCAGTGAGTGAAGGCATAGAATGGAGGTGTGTGAAGTCAAAATGGAAGTGTGTGAAATCATAGAATCGTGGTGTGTGAGATCACACTGGAGGTGTGTGAAGTCATAGAATGGAGGTGTGTGAAATCACAGAATGGAGGTGTGTGAATTCATAGAATGGAGGTGTGTGAAATCACAGAATGGAGGTGTGTGAAGTCACAGAATGGAGGTGTTTGAACTCACAATAGAGGTGTGTGAAGTCACAGAATGGAGGTGTGTGAAGTCATAGAATGGAAGTGTGTGAAGTCATAGAATGGAGGTATGTGAAGTCATAGAATGGAGGTGTGTGAAGTCAGATTGGTGGTGTGTGAAGTCACAGAATTGAGGTGTGTGAACACAGAATGGAGGTTTTTGAAGTCACATAATGGAGGTGTGTGAAGTCGTAGAATGGAGGTGTGTGAAGTCATAGAATGGATGTTTGTGAAGTAAGAATGAAGGTGTGTGAAGTCATAGAATAGTGGTATGTGAAGTCAAAGAATGGAGGTGTGTGAAGTCATAGAATGGAGGTGTGTGAAGACATTGAATGGAGGTGTGTGAAGTCACAGAATGGATGTGTGTGAAGTCAGAACGGAGGTGTGAAGTCGCTGAATGGAGTTGGGTGAAGTCATAGAAAGGAGGTGTGGGAAGTCATAGAATGGAGGTGTGTGAAGTCATAGAGTGGAGGGGAGTGAAGTCACATTCGAGGTCTGTGAAGTCATAGAATGGAGGTGTGTGAAGTCCGAATGGAGGTGTGTGAAGTCATAGAATGGAGATGTGTTAACTCCTAGAATGGAGGTGTGTGACGTCACAATGGAAGTGTGTGAAGTCATAGAATGGAGGTGTGTGAAGGCACAGAATGGAGGTGTGTGAAGTCATTCAATGGAGGTGTGTGAAGTCAGAATGGAGGTGTTTGAAGTCATAGATGGGCGTGTGTGAAGTCATAGTATGGAGGTGTGTGAAATCATAGAATGGAGGTTTGTGAAGTCTCAGAATGAAGCTGTGTGAAGTCAGAATGGCAGTGAGTGAAGGCATAGAATGGAGGTGTGTGAAATCAAAATGGAAGTGTGTGAAATCATAGAATCGTGGTGTGTGAGGTCACAATGGAGGTGTGTGAAGTCATAGAATGGAGGTGTGTGAAATCACAGAATGGAGGTGTGTGAAGTCATAGAATGGAGGTGTGTGAAGTCATAGAATGGAGGTGTGTGAAGTCACAGAATGAAGGTGTGTGAAGTCACAGAATGGAGGTGTGTGAACTCAGAATGGAGGTAGGTGAAGTCAAAGAATGGAGGTGTGTGAAGTCATAGAATGTAGGTGTGTGAAGTCACAGAATGGAGGTGTGTGAATTCATAGAATGGAGGTGTGTGAAGTCATAGAATGGAGGTGTGTGAAGTCATAGAATGGAGGTGTGTGAAGTCACAGATTGGAGGTGTTTGAAGTCACAGAATGGATGTGTGTGAACTCACAATGGAGGTGTGTGAAGTCACAGAATGGAGGTGTGTGAAGTCACAGAAGGGAGGTTTATGAAGTCATATAATGGAGGTGTGTGAAGTCATAGAATGGATGTTTCTAAAGTAAGACTGAATGTGTGTGAAGTCATAGAATGGCGGTGTGTGAAGTCAAAATTAAGGTGTGTGAACTCATAGAATGGAGGTGTGTGAACTCATAGATTGGAGGTGTGAAGTGATGGAATGGAGGTGTGTGAACTCAAAGAATGGAGGTGTGTGAAGTCAAACAATAGAGGTGTGTGAAGTCACAGAATGGAGGTGTGTGAAGTCACAGATTGGAAGTGTGTGAAGTCAAAACGGAGGAGTGTGAAGTCAAAAAGGTGGTGTGGGAAGTCACAAATGGAGGTGGGTGAAGTCACAGAATGGAGGTATGTGAACTCAGAATGGAGGTGTGTGAAGTCATAGATGGAGGTGTGGGAAGTCATAGTATGGAGGTGTGTGAAATTATAGAAAGGAGTTTTGTGAACTCACAGAATGGACTGTGTGAAGTCAGAATGGAGGTGTGTGAAGTCATAGAATGGAGGTGTTTGAAATCAGAATGGAGGTGTGTGAACTCATAGAACGGAGGTGTGTGAAATCACAATGGAGGTGTGTGAAGTCATAGAATGGAGGTGGGTGAAGTCACAGAATGCAGGTGTGTGAAGTCATAGAATGGAGGTGTGTGAAGTCATAGAATGGAGGTGTGTGAAGTCAGAATGGAGGTGTGTGAAGTCACAGAATTGAGGTGTGTGAACACAGAATGGAGGTTTGTGAAGTCACATAATGGATGTGTGTGCAGTCATAGAATGGATGTGTGTGAAGTCATAGAATGGATGTTTGTGAAGAAAGAATGAAGGTGTGTGAAGTCATAGAATAGAGGTGTGTGAAGGCAAAGAATTTAGGTGTGTGAAGTCATAGAATGGATGTGTGTGAAGTCATAGAATGGAGGTGTGTGAAATCATAGAATGGAGTTTTGCGAAGTCACAGAATGGAGCTGTGTGAAGTCAGAATGGAGGTGTGTGAAGTCATAGAATAGAAGTGTGTGAAGTCAAAATGGAGGTGTGGGAAGTCATAGAATGGATGTGTGTGAAGTCACAGAATTGAGGTGTGTGAAGTCATAGAATGGAGGTGTGTGAATTCATAGAATGGAGGTGTGTGAAATCACAGAATGGAGGTGTGTGAAGTCACAGAATGGAGGTGTTTGAACTCACAATAGAGGTGTGTGAAGTCACAGAATGGAGGTGTGTGAAGTCATAGAATGGAAGTGTGTGAAGTCATAGAATGGTGGTGTGTGAAGTCATAGAATGGATGTGTGTGAAGTCACAGAACTGAGGTGTGTGAAGTCATAGAATGGAGGTATGTGAATTCATAGAATGGAGGTGTGTGAAATCGCAGAATGGAGGTGTGTGAAGTCACAGAATGGAGGTTTGTGAAGACATACAATGGAGGTGTGTGAAGTCATAGAATGGATGTTTCTAAAGTAAGACTGAATGTGTGTGAAGTCATAGAATGGATGTGAGTGAAGTAAAAATTAAGGTGTGTGAACTCATAGAATGGAGGTGTGCGAACTCATAGATTGGAGGTGTGAAGTCATGGAATGGAGGTGTGTGAAGTCAAAGAATGGAGGTGTGTGAAGTCAAACAATAGAGGTGTGTGAAGTCACAGAATGGAGGTGTGTGAAGTCACAGATTGGAAGTGTGTGAAGTCAAAACGGAGGAGTGCGAAGTCAAAAAGGTGGTGTGGGAAGTCACAAATTGAGGTGTGTGAAATCACAGAATGGAGGTATGTGAACTCAGAATGGAGGTGTGTGAAGTCATAGATGGAGGTGTGGGAAGTCATAGTATGGAGGTGTGTGAAATTATAGAAAGGAGTTTTGTGAACTCACAGAATGGACTGTGTGAAGTCAGAATGGAGGTGTGTGAAGTCATAGAATGGAGGTGTGTGAAGTCAGAATGGAGGTGTGTGAACTCATAGAATGGAGGTGTGTGAAGTCACAATGGAGGTGTGTGAAATCATAGAATGGAGGTGTGTGAAGTCACAAAATGGAGGTGTGTGAAATGATAGAATGTATGTGTGTGAAGTCATAGAATGGATGTTTGTGAAGTAAGAATGAAGGTGTGTGAAGTCAAAGAATTGAGGTGTGTGACGTCACAGAATGGAGTTGTGTGAAGTCATAGAATGGAGCTGTGTGAAGTCACAGAATGGAGGTGTGTGAAGTCACAGAATGGAGGTGTGTGAAGTCATAGATTGGAGGTGTGTGAAGTCATAGAATGGAAGTGTGTGAAGTCAGATTGGAGGTGTGTGAAGTCACAGAATTGAGGTGTGTGAACACAGAATGGAGGTTTGTGAAGTCACATAATGGAGGTGTGTGAAGTCGTAGAATGGAGGTGTGTGAAGTCATAGAATGGATGTTTGTGAAGTAAGAATGAAGGTGTGTGAAGTCATAGAATAGTGGTATGTGAAGTCAAAGAATGGAGGTGTGTGAAGTCATAGAATGGAGGTGTGTGAAGACATTGAATGGAGGTGTGTGAAGTCACAGAATGGATGTGTGTGAAGTCAGAACGGAGGTGTGAAGTCGCTGAATGGAGTTGGGTGAAGTCATAGAAAGGAGGTGTGGGAAGTCATAGAATGGAGGTGTGTGAAGTCATAGAGTGGAGGGGAGTGAAGTCACATTCGAGGTCTGTGAAGTCATAGAATGGAGGTGTGTGAAGTCAGAATGGAGGTGTGTGAAGTCATAGAATGGAGATGTGTTAACTCCTAGAATGGAGGTGTGTGACGTCACAATGGAAGTGTGTGAAGTCATAGAATGGAGGTGTGTGAAGTCACAGAATGGAGGTGTTTGAAGTCATTCAATGGAGGTGTGTGAAGTCAGAATGGAGGTGTTTGAAGTCATAGATGGACGTGTGTGTAGTCATAGTATGGATGTGTGTGAAATCATAGAATGGAGGTTTGTGAAGTCTCAGAATGAAGCTGTGTGAAGTCAGAATGGCAGTGAGTGAAGGCATAGAATGGAGGTGTGTGAAATCAAAATGGAAGTGTGTGAAATCATAGAATCGTGGTGTGTGAGGTCACAATGGAGGTGTGTGAAGTCATAGAATGGAGGTGTGTGAAGGCACAGAATGGAGGTGTGTGAAGTCATACAATGGAGGTGTGTGAAGTCAGAATGGAGGTGTGTGAAGTCATAGATGGACGTGTGTGAAGTCATAGTATGGAGGTGTGTGAAATCATAGAATGGACGTTTGTGAAGTCTCAGAATGAAGCTGTGTGAAGTCAGAATGGCAGTGAGTGAAGGCATAGAATGGAGGTGTGTGAAGTCAAAATGGAAGTGTGTGAAATCATAGAATCGTGTTGTGTGAGATCACACTGGAGGTGTGTGAAGTCATAGAATGGAGGTGTGTGAAATCACAGAATGGAGGTGTGTGAATTCACAGAATGGAGGTGTGTGAATTCACAGAATGGAGGTGTGTGAAGTCACAGAATGGAGGTGTTTGAACTCACAATAGAGGTGGGTGAAGTCACAGAATGGAGGTGTGTGAAGTCATAGAATGGAAGTGTGTGAAGTCATAGAATGGAGGTGTGTGAAGTCATAGAATGGAGGTGTGTGAAGTCAGATTGGTGGTGTGTGAAGTCACAGAATTGAGGTGTGTGAACACAGAATGGAGGTTTTTGAAGTCACATAATGGAGGTGTGTGAAGTCGTAGAATGGAGGTGTGTGAATTCATAGAATGGATGTTTGTGAAGTAAGAATGAAGGTGTGTGAAGTCATAGAATAGTGGTATGTGAAGTCAAAGAATGGAGGTCTGTGAAGTCATAGAATGGAGGTGTGTGAAGACATTGAATGGAGGTGTGTGAAGTCACAGAATGGATGTGTGTGAAGTCAGAACGGAGGTGTGAAGTCGCTGAATGGAGTTGGGTGAAGTCATAGAAAGGAGGTGTGGGAAGTCATAGAATGGAGGTGTGTGAAGTCATAGAGTGGAGGGGAGTGAAGTCACATTCGAGGTCTGTGAAGTCATAGAATGGAGGTGTGTGAAGTCAGAATGGAGGTGTGTGAAGTCATAGAATGGAGATGTGTTAACTCCTAGAATGGAGGTGTGTGACGTCACAATGGAAGTGTGTGAAGTCATAGAATGGAGGTGTGTGAAGGCACAGAATGGAGGTGTGTGAAGTCATTCAATGGAGGTGTGTGAAGTCAGAATGGAGGTGTTTGAAGTCATAGATGGACGTGTGTGAAGTCATAGTATGGAGGTGTGTGAAATCATAAAATGGAGGTTTGTGAAGTCTCAGAATGAAGCTGTGTGAAGTCAGAATGGCAGTGAGTGAAGGCATAGAATGGAGGTGTGTGAAATCAAAATGGAAGTGTGTGAAATCATAGAATCGTGGTGTGTGAGGTCACAATGGAGGTGTGTGAAGTCATAGAATGGAGGTGTGTGAAATCACAGAATGGAGGTGTGTGAAGTCATAGAATGGAGGTGTGTGAAGTCATAGAATGGAGGTGTGTGAAGTCACAGAATGAAGGTGTGTGAAGTCACAGAATGGAGGGGTGTGAAGTCACAGAATGGAGGTGTGTGAATTCATAGAATGGAGGTGTGTGAAGTCATAGAATGGAGGTGTGTGAAATCATAGAATGGAGGTTTGTGAAGTCTCAGAATGAAGCTGTGTGAAGTCAGAATCGCAGTGAGTGAAGGCATAGAATGGAGGTGTGTGAAGTCAAAATGGAAGTGTGTGAAATCATAGAATCGTGGTGTGTGAGATCACACTGGAGGTGTGTGAAGTCATAGAATGGAGGTGTGTGAAATCACAGAATGGAGGTGTGTGAAGTCATAGAATGGATGTGTGTGAAGTCATAGAATGGAGGTGTGTGAAATCATAGAATGGAGTTTTGCGAAGTCACAGAATGGAGCTGTGTGAAGTCAGAATGGAGGTGTGTGAAGTCATAGAATAGAAGTGTGTGAAGTCAAAATGGAGGTGTGGGAAGTCATAGAATGGATGTGTGTGAAGTCACAGAATTGAGGTGTGTGAAGTCATAGAATGGAGGTGTGTGAATTCATAGAATGGAGGTGTGTGAAATCACAGAATGGAGGTGTGTGAAGTCACAGAATGGAGGTGTTTGAACTCACAATAGAGGTGTGTGAAGTCACACAATGGAGGTGTGTGAAGTCATAGAATGGAAGTGTGTGAAGTCATAGAATGGTGGTGTGTGAAGTCATAGAATGGATGTGTGTGAAGTCACAGAACTGAGGTGTGTGAAGTCATAGAATGGAGGTATGTGAATTCATAGAATGGAGGTGTGTGAAATCGCAGAATGGAGGTGTGTGAAGTCACAGAATGGAGGTTTGTGAAGACATACAATGGAGGTGTGTGAAGTCATAGAATGGATGTTTCTAAAGTAAGACTGAATGTGTGTGAAGTCATAGAATGGATGTGAGTGAAGTAAAAATTAAGGTGTGTGAACTCATAGAATGGAGGTGTGCGAACTCATAGATTGGAGGTGTGAAGTCATGGAATGGAGGTGTGTGAAGTCAAAGAATGGAGGTGTGTGAAGTCAAACAATAGAGGTGTGTGAAGTCACAGAATGGAGGTGTGTGAAGTCACAGATTGGAAGTGTGTGAAGTCAAAACGGAGGAGTGCGAAGTCAAAAAGGTGGTGTGGGAAGTCACAAATTGAGGTGTGTGAAATCACAGAATGGAGGTATGTGAACTCAGAATGGAGGTGTGTGAAGTCATAGATGGAGGTGTGGGAAGTCATAGTATGGAGGTGTGTGAAATTATAGAAAGGAGTTTTGTGAACTCACAGAATGGACTGTGTGAAGTCAGAATGGAGGTGTGTGAAGTCATAGAATGGAGGTGTGTGAAGTCAGAATGGAGGTGTGTGAACTCATAGAATGGAGGTGTGTGAAGTCACAATGGAGGTGTGTGAAATCATAGAATGGAGGTGTGTGAAGTCACAAAATGGAGGTGTGTGAAATGATAGAATGTATGTGTGTGAAGTCATAGAATGGATGTTTGTGAAGTAAGAATGAAGGTGTGTGAAGTCAAAGAATTGAGGTGTGTGACGTCACAGAATGGAGTTGTGTGAAGTCATAGAATGGAGCTGTGTGAAGTCACAGAATGGAGGTGTGTGAAGTCACAGAATGGAGGTGTGTGAAGTCATAGATTGGAGGTGTGTGAAGTCATAGAATGGAAGTGTGTGAAGTCAGATTGGAGGTGTGTGAAGTCACAGAATTGAGGTGTGTGAACACAGAATGGAGGTTTGTGAAGTCACATAATGGAGGTGTGTGAAGTCGTAGAATGGAGGTGTGTGAAGTCATAGAATGGATGTTTGTGAAGTAAGAATGAAGGTGTGTGAAGTCATAGAATAGTGGTATGTGAAGTCAAAGAATGGAGGTGTGTGAAGTCATAGAATGGAGGTGTGTGAAGACATTGAATGGAGGTGTGTGAAGTCACAGAATGGATGTGTGTGAAGTCAGAACGGAGGTGTGAAGTCGCTGAATGGAGTTGGGTGAAGTCATAGAAAGGAGGTGTGGGAAGTCATAGAATGGAGGTGTGTGAAGTCATAGAGTGGAGGGGAGTGAAGTCACATTCGAGGTCTGTGAAGTCATAGAATGGAGGTGTGTGAAGTCAGAATGGAGGTGTGTGAAGTCATAGAATGGAGATGTGTTAACTCCTAGAATGGAGGTGTGTGACGTCACAATGGAAGTGTGTGAAGTCATAGAATGGAGGTGTGTGAAGTCACAGAATGGAGGTGTTTGAAGTCATTCAATGGAGGTGTGTGAAGTCAGAATGGAGGTGTTTGAAGTCATAGATGGACGTGTGTGTAGTCATAGTATGGATGTGTGTGAAATCATAGAATGGAGGTTTGTGAAGTCTCAGAATGAAGCTGTGTGAAGTCAGAATGGCAGTGAGTGAAGGCATAGAATGGAGGTGTGTGAAATCAAAATGGAAGTGTGTGAAATCATAGAATCGTGGTGTGTGAGGTCACAATGGAGGTGTGTGAAGTCATAGAATGGAGGTGTGTGAAGGCACAGAATGGAGGTGTGTGAAGTCATACAATGGAGGTGTGTGAAGTCAGAATGGAGGTGTGTGAAGTCATAGATGGACGTGTGTGAAGTCATAGTATGGAGGTGTGTGAAATCATAGAATGGACGTTTGTGAAGTCTCAGAATGAAGCTGTGTGAAGTCAGAATGGCAGTGAGTGAAGGCATAGAATGGAGGTGTGTGAAGTCAAAATGGAAGTGTGTGAAATCATAGAATCGTGTTGTGTGAGATCACACTGGAGGTGTGTGAAGTCATAGAATGGAGGTGTGTGAAATCACAGAATGGAGGTGTGTGAATTCACAGAATGGAGGTGTGTGAATTCACAGAATGGAGGTGTGTGAAGTCACAGAATGGAGGTGTTTGAACTCACAATAGAGGTGGGTGAAGTCACAGAATGGAGGTGTGTGAAGTCATAGAATGGAAGTGTGTGAAGTCATAGAATGGAGGTGTGTGAAGTCATAGAATGGAGGTGTGTGAAGTCAGATTGGTGGTGTGTGAAGTCACAGAATTGAGGTGTGTGAACACAGAATGGAGGTTTTTGAAGTCACATAATGGAGGTGTGTGAAGTCGTAGAATGGAGGTGTGTGAATTCATAGAATGGATGTTTGTGAAGTAAGAATGAAGGTGTGTGAAGTCATAGAATAGTGGTATGTGAAGTCAAAGAATGGAGGTCTGTGAAGTCATAGAATGGAGGTGTGTGAAGACATTGAATGGAGGTGTGTGAAGTCACAGAATGGATGTGTGTGAAGTCAGAACGGAGGTGTGAAGTCGCTGAATGGAGTTGGGTGAAGTCATAGAAAGGAGGTGTGGGAAGTCATAGAATGGAGGTGTGTGAAGTCATAGAGTGGAGGGGAGTGAAGTCACATTCGAGGTCTGTGAAGTCATAGAATGGAGGTGTGTGAAGTCAGAATGGAGGTGTGTGAAGTCATAGAATGGAGATGTGTTAACTCCTAGAATGGAGGTGTGTGACGTCACAATGGAAGTGTGTGAAGTCATAGAATGGAGGTGTGTGAAGGCACAGAATGGAGGTGTGTGAAGTCATTCAATGGAGGTGTGTGAAGTCAGAATGGAGGTGTTTGAAGTCATAGATGGACGTGTGTGAAGTCATAGTATGGAGGTGTGTGAAATCATAAAATGGAGGTTTGTGAAGTCTCAGAATGAAGCTGTGTGAAGTCAGAATGGCAGTGAGTGAAGGCATAGAATGGAGGTGTGTGAAATCAAAATGGAAGTGTGTGAAATCATAGAATCGTGGTGTGTGAGGTCACAATGGAGGTGTGTGAAGTCATAGAATGGAGGTGTGTGAAATCACAGAATGGAGGTGTGTGAAGTCATAGAATGGAGGTGTGTGAAGTCATAGAATGGAGGTGTGTGAAGTCACAGAATGAAGGTGTGTGAAGTCACAGAATGGAGGGGTGTGAAGTCACAGAATGGAGGTGTGTGAATTCATAGAATGGAGGTGTGTGAAGTCATAGAATGGAGGTGTGTGAAATCATAGAATGGAGGTTTGTGAAGTCTCAGAATGAAGCTGTGTGAAGTCAGAATCGCAGTGAGTGAAGGCATAGAATGGAGGTGTGTGAAGTCAAAATGGAAGTGTGTGAAATCATAGAATCGTGGTGTGTGAGATCACACTGGAGGTGTGTGAAGTCATAGAATGGAGGTGTGTGAAATCACAGAATGGAGGTGTGTGAAGTCATAGAATGGATGTGTGTGAAGTCATAGAATGGAGGTGTGTGAAATCATAGAATGGAGTTTTGCGAAGTCACAGAATGGAGCTGTGTGAAGTCAGAATGGAGGTGTGTGAAGTCATAGAATAGAAGTGTGTGAAGTCAAAATGGAGGTGTGGGAAGTCATAGAATGGATGTGTGTGAAGTCACAGAATTGAGGTGTGTGAAGTCATAGAATGGAGGTGTGTGAATTCATAGAATGGAGGTGTGTGAAATCACAGAATGGAGGTGTGTGAAGTCACAGAATGGAGGTGTTTGAACTCACAATAGAGGTGTGTGAAGTCACACAATGGAGGTGTGTGAAGTCATAGAATGGAAGTGTGTGAAGTCATAGAATGGTGGTGTGTGAAGTCATAGAATGGATGTGTGTGAAGTCACAGAACTGAGGTGTGTGAAGTCATAGAATGGAGGTATGTGAATTCATAGAATGGAGGTGTGTGAAATCGCAGAATGGAGGTGTGTGAAGTCACAGAATGGAGGTTTGTGAAGACATACAATGGAGGTGTGTGAAGTCATAGAATGGATGTTTCTAAAGTAAGACTGAATGTGTGTGAAGTCATAGAATGGATGTGAGTGAAGTAAAAATTAAGGTGTGTGAACTCATAGAATGGAGGTGTGCGAACTCATAGATTGGAGGTGTGAAGTCATGGAATGGAGGTGTGTGAAGTCAAAGAATGGAGGTGTGTGAAGTCAAACAATAGAGGTGTGTGAAGTCACAGAATGGAGGTGTGTGAAGTCACAGATTGGAAGTGTGTGAAGTCAAAACGGAGGAGTGCGAAGTCAAAAAGGTGGTGTGGGAAGTCACAAATTGAGGTGTGTGAAATCACAGAATGGAGGTATGTGAACTCAGAATGGAGGTGTGTGAAGTCATAGATGGAGGTGTGGGAAGTCATAGTATGGAGGTGTGTGAAATTATAGAAAGGAGTTTTGTGAACTCACAGAATGGACTGTGTGAAGTCAGAATGGAGGTGTGTGAAGTCATAGAATGGAGGTGTGTGAAGTCAGAATGGAGGTGTGTGAACTCATAGAATGGAGGTGTGTGAAGTCACAATGGAGGTGTGTGAAATCATAGAATGGAGGTGTGTGAAGTCACAAAATGGAGGTGTGTGAAATGATAGAATGTATGTGTGTGAAGTCATAGAATGGATGTTTGTGAAGTAAGAATGAAGGTGTGTGAAGTCAAAGAATTGAGGTGTGTGACGTCACAGAATGGAGTTGTGTGAAGTCATAGAATGGAGCTGTGTGAAGTCACAGAATGGAGGTGTGTGAAGTCACAGAATGGAGGTGTGTGAAGTCATAGATTGGAGGTGTGTGAAGTCATAGAATGGAAGTGTGTGAAGTCAGATTGGAGGTGTGTGAAGTCACAGAATTGAGGTGTGTGAACACAGAATGGAGGTTTGTGAAGTCACATAATGGAGGTGTGTGAAGTCGTAGAATGGAGGTGTGTGAAGTCATAGAATGGATGTTTGTGAAGTAAGAATGAAGGTGTGTGAAGTCATAGAATAGTGGTATGTGAAGTCAAAGAATGGAGGTGTGTGAAGTCATAGAATGGAGGTGTGTGAAGACATTGAATGGAGGTGTGTGAAGTCACAGAATGGATGTGTGTGAAGTCAGAACGGAGGTGTGAAGTCGCTGAATGGAGTTGGGTGAAGTCATAGAAAGGAGGTGTGGGAAGTCATAGAATGGAGGTGTGTGAAGTCATAGAGTGGAGGTGAGTGAAGTCACATTCGAGGTCTGTGAAGTCATAGAATGGAGGTGTGTGAAGTCAGAATGGAGGTGTGTGAAGTCATAGAATGGAGATGTGTTAACTCCTAGAATGGAGGTGTGTGACGTCACAATGGAAGTGTGTGAAGTCATAGAATGGAGGTGTGTGAAGTCACAGAATGGAGGTGTTTGAAGTCATTCAATGGAGGTGTGTGAAGTCAGAATGGAGGTGTTTGAAGTCATAGATGGACGTGTGTGTAGTCATAGTATGGATGTGTGTGAAATCATAGAATGGAGGTTTGTGAAGTCTCAGAATGAAGCTGTGTGAAGTCAGAATGGCAGTGAGTGAAGGCATAGAATGGAGGTGTGTGAAATCAAAATGGAAGTGTGTGAAATCATAGAATCGTGGTGTGTGAGGTCA
Organism: Megascapheus bottae; assembly: GCA_024803745.1. Lineage (NCBI taxonomy): Eukaryota > Metazoa > Chordata > Mammalia > Rodentia > Geomyidae > Megascapheus > Megascapheus bottae. The sequence goes on along the minus strand of JANJXV010000921.1, from coordinate 215,218 downwards.
CAATGGAGGTGTGTGAAGTCATAGAATGGAGGTGTGTGAAGGCACAGAATGGAGGTGTGTGAAGTCATACAATGGAGGTGTGTGAAGTCAGAATGGAGGTGTGTGAAGTCATAGATGGACGTGTGTGAAGTCATAGTATGGAGGTGTGTGAAATCATAGAATGGACGTTTGTGAAGTCTCAGAATGAAGCTGTGTGAAGTCAGAATGGCAGTGAGTGAAGGCATAGAATGGAGGTGTGTGAAGTCAAAATGGAAGTGTGTGAAATCATAGAATCGTGTTGTGTGAGATCACACTGGAGGTGTGTGAAGTCATAGAATGGAGGTGTGTGAAATCACAGAATGGAGGTGTGTGAATTCACAGAATGGAGGTGTGTGAATTCACAGAATGGAGGTGTGTGAAGTCACAGAATGGAGGTGTTTGAACTCACAATAGAGGTGGGTGAAGTCACAGAATGGAGGTGTGTGAAGTCATAGAATGGAAGTGTGTGAAGTCATAGAATGGAGGTGTGTGAAGTCATAGAATGGAGGTGTGTGAAGTCAGATTGGTGGTGTGTGAAGTCACAGAATTGAGGTGTGTGAACACAGAATGGAGGTTTTTGAAGTCACATAATGGAGGTGTGTGAAGTCGTAGAATGGAGGTGTGTGAATTCATAGAATGGATGTTTGTGAAGTAAGAATGAAGGTGTGTGAAGTCATAGAATAGTGGTATGTGAAGTCAAAGAATGGAGGTCTGTGAAGTCATAGAATGGAGGTGTGTGAAGACATTGAATGGAGGTGTGTGAAGTCACAGAATGGATGTGTGTGAAGTCAGAACGGAGGTGTGAAGTCGCTGAATGGAGTTGGGTGAAGTCATAGAAAGGAGGTGTGGGAAGTCATAGAATGGAGGTGTGTGAAGTCATAGAGTGGAGGGGAGTGAAGTCACATTCGAGGTCTGTGAAGTCATAGAATGGAGGTGTGTGAAGTCAGAATGGAGGTGTGTGAAGTCATAGAATGGAGATGTGTTAACTCCTAGAATGGAGGTGTGTGACGTCACAATGGAAGTGTGTGAAGTCATAGAATGGAGGTGTGTGAAGGCACAGAATGGAGGTGTGTGAAGTCATTCAATGGAGGTGTGTGAAGTCAGAATGGAGGTGTTTGAAGTCATAGATGGACGTGTGTGAAGTCATAGTATGGAGGTGTGTGAAATCATAAAATGGAGGTTTGTGAAGTCTCAGAATGAAGCTGTGTGAAGTCAGAATGGCAGTGAGTGAAGGCATAGAATGGAGGTGTGTGAAATCAAAATGGAAGTGTGTGAAATCATAGAATCGTGGTGTGTGAGGTCACAATGGAGGTGTGTGAAGTCATAGAATGGAGGTGTGTGAAATCACAGAATGGAGGTGTGTGAAGTCATAGAATGGAGGTGTGTGAAGTCATAGAATGGAGGTGTGTGAAGTCACAGAATGAAGGTGTGTGAAGTCACAGAATGGAGGGGTGTGAAGTCACAGAATGGAGGTGTGTGAATTCATAGAATGGAGGTGTGTGAAGTCATAGAATGGAGGTGTGTGAAATCATAGAATGGAGGTTTGTGAAGTCTCAGAATGAAGCTGTGTGAAGTCAGAATCGCAGTGAGTGAAGGCATAGAATGGAGGTGTGTGAAGTCAAAATGGAAGTGTGTGAAATCATAGAATCGTGGTGTGTGAGATCACACTGGAGGTGTGTGAAGTCATAGAATGGAGGTGTGTGAAATCACAGAATGGAGGTGTGTGAAGTCATAGAATGGATGTGTGTGAAGTCATAGAATGGAGGTGTGTGAAATCATAGAATGGAGTTTTGCGAAGTCACAGAATGGAGCTGTGTGAAGTCAGAATGGAGGTGTGTGAAGTCATAGAATAGAAGTGTGTGAAGTCAAAATGGAGGTGTGGGAAGTCATAGAATGGAGGTGTGTGAAGTCACAGAATTGAGGTGTGTGAAGTCATAGAATGGAGGTGTGTGAATTCATAGAATGGAGGTGTGTGAAATCACAGAATGGAGGTGTGTGAAGTCACAGAATGGAGGTGTTTGAACTCACAATAGAGGTGTGTGAAGTCACACAATGGAGGTGTGTGAAGTCATAGAATGGAAGTGTGTGAAGTCATAGAATGGTGGTGTGTGAAGTCATAGAATGGATGTGTGTGAAGTCACAGAACTGAGGTGTGTGAAGTCATAGAATGGAGGTATGTGAATTCATAGAATGGAGGTGTGTGAAATCGCAGAATGGAGGTGTGTGAAGTCACAGAATGGAGGTTTGTGAAGACATACAATGGAGGTGTGTGAAGTCATAGAATGGATGTTTCTAAAGTAAGACTGAATGTGTGTGAAGTCATAGAATGGATGTGAGTGAAGTAAAAATTAAGGTGTGTGAACTCATAGAATGGAGGTGTGCGAACTCATAGATTGGAGGTGTGAAGTCATGGAATGGAGGTGTGTGAAGTCAAAGAATGGAGGTGTGTGAAGTCAAACAATAGAGGTGTGTGAAGTCACAGAATGGAGGTGTGTGAAGTCACAGATTGGAAGTGTGTGAAGTCAAAACGGAGGAGTGCGAAGTCAAAAAGGTGGTGTGGGAAGTCACAAATTGAGGTGTGTGAAATCACAGAATGGAGGTATGTGAACTCAGAATGGAGGTGTGTGAAGTCATAGATGGAGGTGTGGGAAGTCATAGTATGGAGGTGTGTGAAATTATAGAAAGGAGTTTTGTGAACTCACAGAATGGACTGTGTGAAGTCAGAATGGAGGTGTGTGAAGTCATAGAATGGAGGTGTGTGAAGTCAGAATGGAGGTGTGTGAACTCATAGAATGGAGGTGTGTGAAGTCACAATGGAGGTGTGTGAAATCATAGAATGGAGGTGTGTGAAGTCACAAAATGGAGGTGTGTGAAATGATAGAATGTATGTGTGTGAAGTCATAGAATGGATGTTTGTGAAGTAAGAATGAAGGTGTGTGAAGTCAAAGAATTGAGGTGTGTGACGTCACAGAATGGAGTTGTGTGAAGTCATAGAATGGAGCTGTGTGAAGTCACAGAATGGAGGTGTGTGAAGTCACAGAATGGAGGTGTGTGAAGTCATAGATTGGAGGTGTGTGAAGTCATAGAATGGAAGTGTGTGAAGTCAGATTGGAGGTGTGTGAAGTCACAGAATTGAGGTGTGTGAACACAGAATGGAGGTTTGTGAAGTCACATAATGGAGGTGTGTGAAGTCGTAGAATGGAGGTGTGTGAAGTCATAGAATGGATGTTTGTGAAGTAAGAATGAAGGTGTGTGAAGTCATAGAATAGTGGTATGTGAAGTCAAAGAATGGAGGTGTGTGAAGTCATAGAATGGAGGTGTGTGAAGACATTGAATGGAGGTGTGTGAAGTCACAGAATGGATGTGTGTGAAGTCAGAACGGAGGTGTGAAGTCGCTGAATGGAGTTGGGTGAAGTCATAGAAAGGAGGTGTGGGAAGTCATAGAATGGAGGTGTGTGAAGTCATAGAGTGGAGGTGAGTGAAGTCACATTCGAGGTCTGTGAAGTCATAGAATGGAGGTGTGTGAAGTCCGAATGGAGGTGTGTGAAGTCATAGAATGGAGATGTGTTAACTCCTAGAATGGAGGTGTGTGACGTCACAATGGAAGTGTGTGAAGTCATAGAATGGAGGTGTGTGAAGTCACAGAATGGAGGTGTTTGAAGTCATTCAATGGAGGTGTGTGAAGTCAGAATGGAGGTGTTTGAAGTCATAGATGGACGTGTGTGTAGTCATAGTATGGATGTGTGTGAAATCATAGAATGGAGGTTTGTGAAGTCTCAGAATGAAGCTGTGTGAAGTCAGAATGGCAGTGAGTGAAGGCATAGAATGGAGGTGTGTGAAATCAAAATGGAAGTGTGTGAAATCATAGAATCGTGGTGTGTGAGGTCACAATGGAGGTGTGTGAAGTCATAGAATGGAGGTGTGTGAAGGCACAGAATGGAGGTGTGTGAAGTCATACAATGGAGGTGTGTGAAGTCAGAATGGAGGTGTGTGAAGTCATAGATGGACGTGTGTGAAGTCATAGTATGGAGGTGTGTGAAATCATAGAATGGACGTTTGTGAAGTCTCAGAATGAAGCTGTGTGAAGTCAGAATGGCAGTGAGTGAAGGCATAGAATGGAGGTGTGTGAAGTCAAAATGGAAGTGTGTGAAATCATAGAATCGTGTTGTGTGAGATCACACTGGAGGTGTGTGAAGTCATAGAATGGAGGTGTGTGAAATCACAGAATGGAGGTGTGTGAATTCACAGAATGGAGGTGTGTGAATTCACAGAATGGAGGTGTGTGAAGTCACAGAATGGAGGTGTTTGAACTCACAATAGAGGTGGGTGAAGTCACAGAATGGAGGTGTGTGAAGTCATAGAATGGAAGTGTGTGAAGTCATAGAATGGAGGTGTGTGAAGTCATAGAATGGAGGTGTGTGAAGTCAGATTGGTGGTGTGTGAAGTCACAGAATTGAGGTGTGTGAACACAGAATGGAGGTTTTTGAAGTCACATAATGGAGGTGTGTGAATTCGTAGAATGGAGGTGTGTGAATTCATAGAATGGATGTTTGTGAAGTAAGAATGAAGGTGTGTTAAGTCATAGAATAGTGGTATGTGAAGTCAAAGAATGGAGGTCTGTGAAGTCATAGAATGGAGGTGTGTGAAGACATTGAATGGAGGTGTGTGAAGTCACAGAATGGATGTGTGTGAAGTCAGAACGGAGGTGTGAAGTCGCTGAATGGAGTTGGGTGAAGTCATAGAAAGGAGGTGTGGGAAGTCATAGAATGGAGGTGTGTGAAGTCATAGAGTGGAGGGGAGTGAAGTCACATTCGAGGTCTGTGAAGTCATAGAATGGAGGTGTGTGAAGTCAGAATGGAGGTGTGTGAAGTCATAGAATGGAGATGTGTTAACTCCTAGAATGGAGGTGTGTGACGTCACAATGGAAGTGTGTGAAGTCATAGAATGGAGGTGTGTGAAGGCACAGAATGGAGGTGTGTGAAGTCATTCAATGGAGGTGTGTGAAGTCAGAATGGAGGTGTTTGAAGTCATAGATGGACGTGTGTGAAGTCATAGTATGGAGGTGTGTGAAATCATAAAATGGAGGTTTGTGAAGTCTCAGAATGAAGCTGTGTGAAGTCAGAATGGCAGTGAGTGAAGGCATAGAATGGAGGTGTGTGAAATCAAAATGGAAGTGTGTGAAATCATAGAATCGTGGTGTGTGAGGTCACAATGGAGGTGTGTGAAGTCATAGAATGGAGGTGTGTGAAATCACAGAATGGAGGTGTGTGAAGTCATAGAATGGAGGTGTGTGAAGTCATAGAATGGAGGTGTGTGAAGTCACAGAATGAAGGTGTGTGAAGTCACAGAATGGAGGGGTGTGAACTCAGAATGGAGGTAGGTGAAGTCAAAGAATGGAGGTGTGTGAAGTCATAGAATGTAGGTGTGTGAAGTCACAGAATGGAGGTGTGTGAATTCATAGAATGGAGGTGTGTGAAGTCATAGAATGGAGGTGTGTGAAGTCATAGAATGGAGGTGTGTGAAGTCACAGATTGGAGGTGTTTGAAGTCACAGAATGGATGTGTGTGAACTCACAATGGAGGTGTGTGAAGTCACAGAATGGAGGTGTGTGAAGTCACAGAAGGGAGGTTTATGAAGTCATATAATGGAGGTGTGTGAAGTCATAGAATGGATGTTTCTAAAGTAAGACTGAATGTGTGTGAAGTCATAGAATGGCGGTGTGTGAATTCAAAATTAAGGTGTGTGAACTCATAGAATGGAGGTGTGTGAACTCATAGATTGGAGGTGTGAAGTCATGGAATGGAGGTGTGTGAACTCAAAGAATGGAGGTGTGTGAAGTCAAACAATAGAGGTATGTGAAGTCACAGAATGGAGGTGTGTGAAGTCACAGATTGGAAGTGTGTGAAGTCAAAACGGAGGAGTGTGAAGTCAAAAAGGTGGTGTGGGAAGTCACAAATGGAGGTGGGTGAAGTCCCAGAATGGAGGTATGTGAACTCAGAATGGAGGTGTGTGAAGTCATAGATGGAGGTGTGGGAAGTCATAGTATGAAGGTGTGTGAAATTATAGAAAGGAGTTTTGTGAACTCACAGAATGGACTGTGTGAAGTCAGAATGGAGGTGTGTGAAGTCATAGAATGGAGGTGTTTGAAATCAGAATGGAGGTGTGTGAACTCATAGAACGGAGGTGTGTGAAATCACAATGGAGGTGTGTGAAGTCATAGAATGGAGGTGGGTGAAGTCACAGAATGCAGGTGTGTGAAGTCATAGAATGGAGGTGTGTGAAGTCATAGAATGGAGGTGTGTGAAGTCAGAATGGAGGTGTGTGAAGTCACAGAATTGAGTTGTGTGAACACAGAATGGAGGTTTGTGAAGTCACATAATGGATGTGTGTGCAGTCATAGAATGGATGTGTGTGAAGTCATAGAATGGATGTTTGTGAAGAAAGAATGAAGGTGTGTGAAGTCATAGAATAGAGGTGTGTGAAGGCAAAGAATGGAGGTGTGTGAAGTCATAGAATGGATGTGTGTGAAGTCATAGAATGGAGGTGTGTGAAATCATAGAATGGAGTTTTGCGAAGTCACAGAATGGAGCTGTGTGAAGTCAGAATGGAGGTGTGTGAAGTCATAGAATAGAAGTGTGTGAAGTCAAAATGGAGGTGTGTGAAGTCATAGAATGGATGTGTGTGAAGTCACAGAATTGAGGTGTGTGAAGTCATAGAATGGAGGTGTGTGAATTCATAGAATGGAGGTGTGTGAAATCACAGAATGGAGGTGTGTGCAGTCACAGAATGGAGGTTTGTGAAGACATACAATGGAGGTGTGTGAAGTCATAGAATGGATGTTTCTAAAGTAAGACTGAATGTGTGTGAAGTCATAGAATGGATGTGAGTGAAGTAAAAATTAAGGTGTGTGAACTCATAGAATGGAGGTGTGCGAACTCATAGATTGGAGGTGTGAAGTCATGGAATGGAGGTGTGTGAAGTCAAAGAATGGAGGTGTGTGAAGTCACACAATAGAGGTGTGTGAAGTCACAGAATGGAGGTGTGTGAAGTCACAGATTGGAAGTGTTTGAAGTCAAAACGGAGGAGTGCGAAGTCAAAAAGGTGGTGTGGGAAGTCAAAAATTGAGGTGTGTGAAATCACAGAATGGAGGTATGTGAACTCAGAATGGAGGTGTGGGAAGTCATAGATGGAGGTGTGGGAAGTCATAGTATGGAGGTGTGTGAAATTATAGAAAGGAGTTTTGTGAACTCACAGAATGGACTGTGTGAAGTCAGAATGGAGGTGTGTGAAGTCATAGAATGGAGGTGTGTGAAGTCAGAATGGAGGTGTGTGAACTCATAGAATGGAGGTGTGTGAAGTCACAATGGAGGTGTGTGAAATCATAGAATGGAGGTGTGTGAAGTCACAAAATGGAGGTGTGTGAAATGATAGAATGTATGTGTGTGAAGTCATAGAATGGATGTTTGTGAAGTAAGAATGAAGGTGTGTGAAGTCAAAGAATTGAGGTGTGTGACGTCACAGAATGGAGTTGTGTGAAGTCATAGAATGGAGCTGTGTGAAGTCACAGAATGGAGGTGTGTGAAGTCACAGAATGGAGGTGTGTGAAGTCATAGATTGGAGGTGTGTGAAGTCATAGAATGGAAGTGTGTGAAGTCAGATTGGAGGTGTGTGAAGTCACAGAATTGAGGTGTGTGAACACAGAATGGAGGTTTGTGAAGTCACATAATGGAGGTGTGTGAAGTCGTAGAATGGAGGTGTGTGAAGTCATAGAATGGATGTTTGTGAAGTAAGAATGAAGGTGTGTGAAGTCATAGAATAGTGGTATGTGAAGTCAAAGAATGGAGGTGTGTGAAGTCATAGAATGGAGGTGTGTGAAGACATTGAATGGAGGTGTGTGAAGTCACAGAATGGATGTGTGTGAAGTCAGAACGGAGGTGTGAAGTCGCTGAATGGAGTTGGGTGAAGTCATAGAAAGGAGGTGTGGGAAGTCATAGAATGGAGGTGTGTGAAGTCATAGAGTGGAGGGGAGTGAAGTCACATTCGAGGTCTGTGAAGTCATAGAATGGAGGTGTGTGAAGTCAGAATGGAGGTGTGTGAAGTCATAGAATGGAGATGTGTTAACTCCTAGAATGGAGGTGTGTGACGTCACAATGGAAGTGTGTGAAGTCATAGAATGGAGGTGTGTGAAGTCACAGAATGGAGGTGTTTGAAGTCATTCAATGGAGGTGTGTGAAGTCAGAATGGAGGTGTTTGAAGTCATAGATGGACGTGTGTGAAGTCATAGTATGGATGTGTGTGAAATCATAGAATGGAGGTTTGTGAAGTCTCAGAATGAAGCTGTGTGAAGTCAGAATGGCAGTGAGTGAAGGCATAGAATGGAGGTGTGTGAAATCAAAATGGAAGTGTGTGAAAACATAGAATCGTGGTGTGTGAGGTCACAATGGAGGTGTGTGAAGTCATAGAATGGAGGTGTGTGAAGGCACAGAATGGAGGTGTGTGAAGTCATACAATGGAGGTGTGTGAAGTCAGAATGGAGGTGTGTGAAGTCATAGATGGACGTGTGTGAAGTCATAGTATGGAGGTGTGTGAAATCATAGAATGGAGGTTTGTGAAGTCTCAGAATGAAGCTGTGTGAAGTCAGAATGGCAGTGAGTGAAGGCATAGAATGGAGGTGTGTGAAGTCAAAATGGAAGTGTGTGAAATCATAGAATCGTGGTGTGTGAGATCACACTGGAGGTGTGTGAAGTCATAGAATGGAGGTGTGTGAAATCACAGAATGGAGGTGTGTGAATTCATAGAATGGAGGTGTGTGAAATCACAGAATGGAGGTGTGTGAAGTCACAGAATGGAGGTGTTTGAACTCACAATAGAGGTGTGTGAAGTCACAGAATGGAGGTGTGTGAAGTCATAGAATGGAAGTGTGTGAAGTCATAGAATGGAGGTATGTGAAGTCATAGAATGGAGGTGTGTGAAGTCAGATTGGTGGTGTGTGAAGTCACAGAATTGAGGTGTGTGAACACAGAATGGAGGTTTTTGAAGTCACATAATGGAGGTGTGTGAAGTCGTAGAATGGAGGTGTGTGAAGTCATAGAATGGATGTTTGTGAAGTAAGAATGAAGGTGTGTGAAGTCATAGAATAGTGGTATGTGAAGTCAAAGAATGGAGGTGTGTGAAGTCATAGAATGGAGGTGTGTGAAGACATTGAATGGAGGTGTGTGAAGTCACAGAATGGATGTGTGTGAAGTCAGAACGGAGGTGTGAAGTCGCTGAATGGAGTTGGGTGAAGTCATAGAAAGGAGGTGTGGGAAGTCATAGAATGGAGGTGTGTGAAGTCATAGAGTGGAGGGGAGTGAAGTCACATTCGAGGTCTGTGAAGTCATAGAATGGAGGTGTGTGAAGTCCGAATGGAGGTGTGTGAAGTCAGAGAATGGAGATGTGTTAACTCCTAGAATGGAGGTGTGTGACGTCACAATGGAAGTGTGTGAAGTCATAGAATGGAGGTGTGTGAAGGCACAGAATGGAGGTGTGTGAAGTCATTCAATGGAGGTGTGTGAAGTCAGAATGGAGGTGTTTGAAGTCATAGATGGGCGTGTGTGAAGTCATAGTATGGAGGTGTGTGAAATCATAGAATGGAGGTTTGTGAAGTCTCAGAATGAAGCTGTGTGAAGTCAGAATGGCAGTGAGTGAAGGCATAGAATGGAGGTGTGTGAAATCAAAAGGGAAGTGTGTGAAATCATAGAATCGTGGTGTGTGAGGTCACAATGGAGGTGTGTGAAGTCATAGAATGGAGGTGTGTGAAATCACAGAATGGAGGTGTGTGAAGTCATAGAATGGAGGTGTGTGAAGTCATAGAATGGAGGTGTGTGAAGTCACAGAATGAAGGTGTGTGAAGTCACAGAATGGAGGTGTGTGAACTCAGAATGGAGGTAGGTGAAGTCAAAGAATGGAGGTGTGTGAAGTCATAGAATGTAGGTGTGTGAAGTCACAGAATGGAGGTGTGTGAATTCATAGATTGGAGGTGTGTGAAGTCATAGAATGGAGGTGTGTGAAGTCATAGAATGGAGGTGTGTGAAGTCACAGATTGGAGGTGTTTGAAGTCACAGAATGGATGTGTGTGAACTCACAATGGAGGTGTGTGAAGTCACAGAATGGAGGTGTGTGAAGTCACAGAAGGGAGGTTTATGAAGTCATATAATGGAGGTGTGTGAAGTCATAGAATGGATGTTTCTAAAGTAAGACTGAATGTGTGTGAAGTCATAGAATGGCGGTGTGTGAAGTCAAAATTAAGGTGTGTGAACTCATAGAATGGAGGTGTGTGAACTCATAGATTGGAGGTGTGAAGTGATGGAATGGAGGTGTGTGAACTCAAAGAATGGAGGTGTGTGAAGTCAAACAATAGAGGTGTGTGAAGTCACAGAATGGAGGTGTGTGAAGTCACAGATTGGAAGTGTGTGAAGTCAAAACGGAGGAGTGTGAAGTCAAAAAGGTGGTGTGGGAAGTCACAAATGGAGGTGGGTGAAGTCACAGAATGGAGGTATGTGAACTCAGAATGGAGGTGTGTGAAGTCATAGATGGAGGTGTGGGAAGTCATAGTATGGAGGTGTGTGAAATTATAGAAAGGAGTTTTGTGAACTCACAGAATGGACTGTGTGAAGTCAGAATGGAGGTGTGTGAAGTCATAGAATGGAGGTGTTTGAAATCAGAATGGAGGTGTGTGAACTCATAGAACGGAGGTGTGTGAAATCACAATGGAGGTGTGTGAAGTCATAGAACGGAGGTGTGTGAACACAGAATGGAGGTTTGTGAAGTCACATAATGGATGTGTGTGCAGTCATAGAATGGATGTGTGTGAAGTCATAGAATGGATGTTTGTGAAGAAAGAATGAAGGTGTGTGAAGTCATAGAATAGAGGTGTGTGAAGGCAAAGAATGGAGGTGTGTGAAGTCATAGAATGGATGTGTGTGAAGTCATAGAATGGAGGTGTGTGAAATCATAGAATGGAGTTTTGCGAAGTCACAGAATGGAGCTGTGTGAAGTCAGAATGGAGGTGTGTGAAGTCATAGAATAGAAGTGTGTGAAGTCAAAATGGAGGTGTGTGAAGTCATAGAATGGATGTGTGTGAAGTCACAGAATTGAGGTGTGTGAAGTCATAGAATGGAGGTGTGTGAATTCATAGAATGGAGGTGTGTGAAATCACAGAATGGAGGTGTGTGCAGTCACAGAATGGAGGTGTTTGAACTCACAATAGAGGTGTGTGAAGTCACAGAATGGAGGTGTGTGAAGTCACAGATGGAAGTGTGTGAAGTCATAGAATGGAGGTGTGTGAAGTCATAGAATGGATGTGTGTGAAGTCACAGAACTGAGGTGTGTGAAGTCATAGAATGGAGGTATGTGAATTCATAGAATGGAGGTGTGTGAAATCGCAGAATGGAGGTGTGTGAAGTCACAGAATGGAGGTTTGTGAAGACATACAATGGAGGTGTGTGAAGTCATAGAATGGATGTTTCTAAAGTAAGACTGAATGTGTGTGAGGTCATAGAATGGATGTGAGTGAAGTAAAAATTAAGGTGTGTGAACTCATAGAATGGAGGTGTGCGAACTCATAGATTGGAGGTGTGAAGTCATGGAATGGAGGTGTGTGAAGTCAAAGAATGGAGGTGTGAGAAGTCACACAATAGAGGTGTGTGAAGTCACAGAATGGAGGTGTGTGAAGTCACAGATTGGAAGTGTTTGAAGTCAAAACGGAGGAGTGCGAAGTCAAAAAGGTGGTGTGGGAAGTCACAAATTGAGGTGTGTGAAATCACAGAATGGAGGTATGTGAACTCAGAATGGAGGTGTGGGAAGTCATAGATGGAGGTGTGGGAAGTCATAGTATGGAGGTGTGTGAAATTATAGAAAGGAGTTTTGTGAACTCACAGAATGGACTGTGTGAAGTCAGAATGGAGGTGTGTGAAGTCATAGAATGGAGGTGTGTGAAGTCAGAATGGAGGTGTGTGAACTCATAGAATGGAGGTGTGTGAAGTCACAATGGAGGTGTGTGAAATCATAGAATGGAGGTGTGTGAAGTCACAAAATGGAGGTGTGTGAAATGATAGAATGTATGTGTGTGAAGTCATAGAATGGATGTTTGTGAAGTAAGAATGAAGGTGTGTGAAGTCAAAGAATTGAGGTGTGTGACGTCACAGAATGGAGTTGTGTGAAGTCATAGAATGGAGCTGTGTGAAGTCACAGAATGGAGGTGTGTGAAGTCACAGAATGGAGGTGTGTGAAGTCATAGATTGGAGGTGTGTGAAGTCATAGAATGGAAGTGTGTGAAGTCAGATTGGAGGTGTGTGAAGTCACAGAATTGAGGTGTGTGAACACAGAATGGAGGTTTGTGAAGTCACATAATGAGGTGTGTGAAGTCGTAGAATGGAGGTGTGTGAAGTCATAGAATGTATGTTTGTGAAGTAAGAATGAAGGTGTGTGAAGTCATAGAATAGTGGTATGTGAAGTCAAAGAATGGAGGTGTGTGAAGTCATAGAATGGAGGTGTGTGAAGACATTGAATGGAGGTGTGTGAAGTCACAGAATGGATGTGTGTGAAGTCAGAACGGAGGTGTGAAGTCGCTGAATGGAGTTGGGTGAAGTCATAGAAAGGAGGTGTGGGAAGTCATAGAATGGAGGTGTGTGAAGTCATAGAGTGGAGGGGAGTGAAGTCACATTCGAGGTCTGTGAAGTCATAGAATGGAGGTGTGTGAAGTCAGAATGGAGGTGTGTGAAGTCATAGAATGGAGATGTGTTAACTCCTAGAATGGAGGTGTGTGACGTCACAATGGAAGTGTGTGAAGTCATAGAATGGAGGTGTGTGAAGTCACAGAATGGAGGTGTTTGAAGTCATTCAATGGAGGTGTGTGAAGTCAGAATGGAGGTGTTTGAAGTCATAGATGGACGTGTGTGAAGTCATAGTATGGATGTGTGTGAAATCATAGAATGGAGGTTTGTGAAGTCTCAGAATGAAGCTGTGTGAAGTCAGAATGGCAGTGAGTGAAGGCATAGAATGGAGGTGTGTGAAATCAAAATGGAAGTGTGTGAAAACATAGAATCGTGGTGTGTGAGGTCACAATGGAGGTGTGTGAAGTCATAGAATGGAGGTGTGTGAAGGCACAGAATGGAGGTGTGTGAAGTCATACAATGGAGGTGTGTGAAGTCAGAATGGAGGTGTGTGAAGTCATAGATGGACGTGTGTGAAGTCATAGTATGGAGGTGTGTGAAATCATAGAATGGAGGTTTGTGAAGTCTCAGAATGAAGCTGTGTGAAGTCAGAATCGCAGTGAGTGAAGGCATAGAATGGAGGTGTGTGAAGTCAAAATGGAAGTGTGTGAAATCATAGAATCGTGGTGTGTGAGATCACACTGGAGGTGTGTGAAGTCATAGAATGGAGGTGTGTGAAATCACAGAATGGAGGTGTGTGAATTCATAGAATGGAGGTGTGTGAAATCACAGAATGGAGGTGTGTGAAGTCACAGAATGGAGGTGTTTGAACTCACAATACAGGTGTGTGAAGTCACAGAATGGAGGTGTGTGAAGTCATAGAATGGAAGTGTGTGAAGTCATAGAATGGAGGTGTGTGAAGTCATAGAATGGAGGTGTGTGAAGTCAGATTGGTGGTGTGTGAAGTCACAGAATTGAGGTGTGTGAACACAGAATGGAGGTTTTTGAAGTCACATAATGGAGGTGTGTGAATTCGTAGAATGGAGGTGTGTGAATTCATAGAATGGATGTTTGTGAAGTAAGAATGAAGGTGTGTTAAGTCATAGAATAGTGGTATGTGAAGTCAAAGAATGGAGGTGTGTGAAGTCATAGAATGGAGGTGTGTGAAGACATTGAATGGAGGTGTGTGAAGTCACAGAATGGATGTGTGTGAAGTCAGAACGGAGGTGTGAAGTCGCTGAATGGAGTTGGGTGAAGTCATAGAAAGGAGGTGTGGGAAGTCATAGAATGGAGGTGTGTGAAGTCATAGAGTGGAGGGGAGTGAAGTCACATTCGAGGTCTGTGAAGTCATAGAATGGAGGTGTGTGAAGTCCGAATGGAGGTGTGTGAAGTCATAGAATGGAGATGTGTTAACTCCTAGAATGGAGGTGTGTGACGTCACAATGGAAGTGTGTGAAGTCATAGAATGGAGGTGTGTGAAGGCACAGAATGGAGGTGTGTGAAGTCATTCAATGGAGGTGTGTGAAGTCAGAATGGAGGTGTTTGAAGTCATAGATGGGCGTGTGTGAAGTCATAGTATGGAGGTGTGTGAAATCATAGAATGGAGGTTTGTGAAGTCTCAGAATGAAGCTGTGTGAAGTCAGAATGGCAGTGAGTGAAGGCATAGAATGGAGGTGTGTGAAATCAAAATGGAAGTGTGTGAAATCATAGAATCGTGGTGTGTGAGGTCACAATGGAGGTGTGTGAAGTCATAGAATGGAGGTGTGTGAAATCACAGAATGGAGGTGTGTGAAGTCATAGAATGGAGGTGTGTGAAGTCATAGAATGGAGGTGTGTGAAGTCACAGAATGAAGGTGTGTGAAGTCACAGAATGGAGGGGTGTGAACTCAGAATGGAGGTAGGTGAAGTCAAAGAATGGAGGTGTGTGAAGTCATAGAATGGAGGTGTGTGAAGTCACAGAATGGAGGTGTGTGAATTCATAGAATGGAGGTGTGTGAAGTCATAGAATGGAGGTGTGTGAAGTCATAGAATGGAGGTGTGTGAAGTCACAGATTGGAGGTGTTTGAAGTCACAGAATGGATGTGTGTGAACTCACAATGGAGGTGTGTGAAGTCACAGAATGGAGGTGTGTGAAGTCACAGAAGGGAGGTTTATGAAGTCATATAATGGAGGTGTGTGAAGTCATAGAATGGATGTTTCTAAAGTAAGACTGAATGTGTGTGAAGTCATAGAATGGCGGTGTGTGAAGTCAAAATTAAGGTGTGTGAACTCATAGAATGGAGGTGTGTGAACTCATAGATTGGAGGTGTGAAGTGATGGAATGGAGGTGTGTGAACTCAAAGAATGGAGGTGTGTGAAGTCAAACAATAGAGGTGTGTGAAGTCACAGAATGGAGGTGTGTGAAGTCACAGATTGGAAGTGTGTGAAGTCAAAACGGAGGAGTGTGAAGTCAAAAAGGTGGTGTGGGAAGTCACAAATGGAGGTGGGTGAAGTCACAGAATGGAGGTATGTGAACTCAGAATGGAGGTGTGTGAAGTCATAGATGGAGGTGTGGGAAGTCATAGTATGGAGGTGTGTGAAATTATAGAAAGGAGTTTTGTGAACTCACAGAATGGACTGTGTGAAGTCAGAATGGAGGTGTGTGAAGTCATAGAATGGAGGTGTTTGAAATCAGAATGGAGGTGTGTGAACTCATAGAACGGAGGTGTGTGAAATCACAATGGAGGTGTGTGAAGTCATAGAATGGAGGTGGGTGAAGTCACAGAATGCAGGTGTGTGAAGTCATAGAATGGAGGTGTGTGAAGTCATAGAATGGAGGTGTGTGAAGTCAGAATGGAGGTGTGTGAAGTCACAGAATTGAGGTGTGTGAACACAGAATGGAGGTTTGTGAAGTCACATAATGGATGTGTGTGCAGTCATAGAATGGATGTGTGTGAAGTCATAGAATGGATGTTTGTGAAGAAAGAATGAAGGTGTGTGAAGTCATAGAATAGAGGTGTGTGAAATCATAGAATGGAGTTTTGCGAAGTCACAGAATGGAGCTGTGTGAAGTCAGAATGGAGGTTTGTGAAGTCATAGAATAGAAGTGTGTGAAGTCAAAATGGAGGTGTGTGAAGTCATAGAATGGATGTGTGTGAAGTCACAGAATTGAGGTGTGTGAAGTCATAGAATGGAGGTGTGTGAATTCATAGAATGGAGGTGTGTGCAATCACAGAATGGAGGTGTGTGAAGTCACAGAATGGAGGTGTTTGAACTCACAATAGAGGTGTGTGAAGTCACAGAATGGAGGTGTGTGAAGTCACAGAATGGAAGTGTGTGAAGTCATAGAATGGAGGTGTGTGAAGTCATAGAATGGATGTGTGTGAAGTCACAGAACTGAGGTGTGTGAAGTCATAGAATGGAGGTATGTGAATTCATAGAATGGAGGTGTGTGAAATCGCAGAATGGAGGTGTGTGAAGTCACAGAATGGAGGTTTGTGAAGACATACAATGGAGGTGTGTGAAGTCATAGAATGGATGTTTGTAAAGTAAAACTGAATGTGTGTGAAGTCATAGAATGGATGTGTGTGAAGTAAAAATTAAGGTGTGTGAACTCATAGTATGGACGTGTGTGAACTCATAGATTGGAGGTGTGAAGTGATGGAATGGAGGTGTGTGAACTCAAAGAATGGAGGTGTGTGAAGTCAAACAATAGAGGTGTGTGAAGTCACAGAATGGAGGTGTGTGAAGTCACAGATTGGAAGTGTGTGAAGTCAAAACGGAGGAGTGCGAAGTCAAAAAGGTGGTGTGGGAAGTCCAAATTGAGGTGTGAGAAGTCACAGAATGGAGGTATGTGAACTCAGAATGGAGGTGTGTGAAGTCATAGATGGAGGTGTGGGAAGTCATAGTATGGAGGTGTGTGAAATTATAGAAAGGAGTTTTGTGAACTCACAGAATGGACTGTGTGAAGTCAGAATGGAGGTGTGTGAAGTCATAGAATGGAGGTGTGTGAAGTCAGAATGGAGATGTGTGAACTCATAGAATGGAGGTGTGTGAAGTCACAATGGAGGTGTGTGAAATCATAGAATGGAGGTGTGTGAAGTCACAAAATGGAGGTGTGTGAAATGATAGAATGTATGTGTGTGAAGTCATAGAATGGATGTTTGTGAAGTAAGAATGAAGGTGTGTGAAGTCAAAGAATTGAGGTGTGTGACGTCACAGAATGGAGTTGTGGAAGTCATAGAATGGAGCTGTGTGAAGTCACAGAATGGAGGTGTGTGAAGTCACAGAATGGAGGTGTGTGAAGTCATAGAATGGAGGTGTGTGAAGTCATAGAATGGAGGTGTGTGAGGTCAGATTGGTGGTGTGTGAAGTCACAGAATTGAGGTGTGTGAACACAGAATGGAGGTTTGTGAAGTCACATAATGGAGGTGTGTGAATTCGTAGAATGGAGGTGTGTGAAGTCATAGAATGGATGTTTGTGAAGTAAGAATGAAGGTGTGTGAAGTCATAGAATAGTGGTATGTGAAGTCAAAGAATGGAGGTGTGTGAAGTCATAGAATGGAGGTGTGTGAAGACATTGAATGGAGGTGTGTGAAGTCACAGAATGGATGTGTGTGAAGTCAGAACGGAGGTGTGAAGTCGCTGAATGGAGTTGGGTGAAGTCATAGAAAGGAGGTGTGGGAAGTCATAGAATGGAGGTGTGTGAAGTCATAGAGTGGAGGGGAGTGAAGTCACATTCGAGGTCTGTGAAGTCATAGAATGGAGGTGTGTGAAGTCAGAATGGAGGTGTGTGAAGTCATAGAATGGAGATGTGTTAACTCCTAGAATGGAGGTGTGTGACGTCACAATGGAAGTGTGTGAAGTCATAGAATGGAGGTGTGTGAAGTCACAGAATGGAGGTGTGTTAAGTCATTCAATGGAGGTGTGTGAAGTCAGAATGGAGGTGTTTGAAGTCATAGATGGACGTGTGTGAAGTCATAGTATGGAGGTGTGTGAAATCATAGAATGGAGGTTTGTGAAGTCTCAGAATGAAGCTGTGTGAAGTCAGAATGGCAGTGAGTGAAGGCATAGAATGGAGGTGTGTGAAATCAAAATGGAAGTGTGTGAAATCATAGAATCGTGGTGTGTGAGGTCACAATGGAGGTGTGTGAAGTCATAGAATGGAGGTGTGTGAAATCACAGAATGGAGGTGTGTGAAGTCATAGAATGGAGGTGTGTGAAGTCATAGAATGGAGGTGTGTGAAGTCACAGAATGAAGGTGTGTGAAGTCACAGAATGGAGGGGTGTGAACTCAGAATGGAGGTAGGTGAAGTCAAAGAATGGAGGTGTGTGAAGTCATAGAATGTAGGTGTGTGAAGTCACAGAATGGAGGTGTGTGAATTCATAGAATGGAGGTGTGTGAAGTCATAGAATGGAGGTGTGTGAAGTCATAGAATGGAGGTGTGTGAAGTCACAGATTGGAGGTGTTTGAAGTCACAGAATGGATGTGTGTGAACTCACAATTGAGGTGTGTGAAGTCACAGAATGGAGGTGTGTGAAATCACAGAAGGGAGGTTTATGAAGTCATATAATGGAGGTGTGTGAAGTCGTAGAATGGATGTTTCTAAAGTAAGACTGAATGTGTGTGAAGTCATAGAATGGCGGTGTGTGAAGTCAAAATTAAGGTGTGTGAACTCATAGAATGGAGGTGTGTGAACTCATAGATTGGAGGTGTGAAGTGATGGAATGGAGGTGTGTGAACTCAAAGAATGGAGGTGTGTGAAGTCAAACAATAGAGGTGTGTGAAGTCACAGAATGGAGGTGTGTGAAGTCACAGATTGGAAGTGTGTGAAGTCAAAACGGAGGAGTGTGAAGTCAAAAAGGTGGTGTGGGAAGTCACAAATGGAGGTGTGTGAAGTCACAGAATGGAGGTATGTGAACTCAGAATGGAGGTGTGTGAAGTCATAGATGGAGGTGTGGGAAGTCATAGTATGGAGGTGTGTGAAATTATAGAAAGGAGTTTTGTGAACTCACAGAATGGACTGTGTGAAGTCAGAATGGAGGTGTGTGAAGTCATAGAATGGAGGTGTGTGAAGTCAGAATGGAGGTGTGTGAACTCATAGAATGGAGGTGTGTGAAGTCACAATGGAGGTGTGTGAAATCATAGAATGGAGGTGTGTGAAGTCACAAAATGGAGGTGTGTGAAATGATAGAATGTATGTGTGTGAAGTCATAGAATGGATGTTTGTGAAGTAAGAATGAAGGTGTGTGAAGTCTAGAATGGAGGTGTGTGAAGTCATAGAATGGAGGTGTGTGAAGTCATAGAATGGAGGTGTGTGAAGTCAGATTGGAGGTGTGTGAAGTCATAGAATTGAGGTGTTGAACACAGAATGAAGGTTTGTGAAGTCACATAATGGAGGTGTTTGAAGTCATAGAATGGAGGTGTGTGAAGTCATAGAATTGAGGTGAGTGAAGTCACAGAATGGAGGTGTGTGAATTCATAGAATGGAGGTGTGTGAAATCACAGAATGGAGGTGTGTGAAGTCACAGAATGGAGGTGTTTGAACTCACAATAGAGGTGTGTGAAGTCACAGAATGGAGGTGTGTGAAGTCATAGAATGGAAGTGTGTGAAGTCATAGAATGGAGGTGTGTGAAGTCAGAATGGACGTGTGAAGTCACAGAATTGAGGTGTGTGAAATCACAGAATGGAGGTTTGTGAAGACATACAATGGAGGTGTGTGAAGTCATAGAATGGATGTATCTAAAGTAAGAGTGAATGTGTGTGAAGTCCTAGAATGGAGGTGTGTGAAGTCAAAATTAAGGTGTGTGAACTCATAGAATGGAGGTGTGTGAAGTCAAAGAATGGAGGTGTGTGAAGTCACAGATTGGAAGTGTCTGAAGTCAAAACGGAGGTGTGTGAAGTCAAAAAGTTGGTGTGTGAAGTCACAAATGGAGGTGTGTGAAGTCACAGAATGGAGGTGTGTGAACTCAGAATGGAGGTGAGTGATGTCACAGAAGGGAGGTTTATGAAGTCATATAATGGAGGTGTGTGAATTCATAGAATGGAGGTGTGTGAAATCAGAATGGAGGTGTGAGAAGTCACAGAATGGAGGTGTGTGAATTCAGAATGGAGGTGAGTGAAGTCATAGAATGAAGGTGTGTGAAGTCAAAATGAAGGTGTGTGAACTCATAGAATGGAGGTGTGTGAACTCATAGAATGGAGGTGTGTGAAGTCATGGAATGGAGGTGTGTGAAATCAGAATGGAGGTGTGAGAAGTCACAGAATGGAGGTGTGTGAATTCAGAATGGAGGTGAGTGAAGTCATAGAATGGAGGTGTGTGAAGTCAATGGAGGTGTGAGAAGTCATAGAATGGAGGTATGTGAAGTCATAGAACGGAGGAATGTGAAGTCATAGAGTGGAGGTGAGTGAAGTCACATTCGAGGTCTATGAAGTCATAGAATGGAGGTGTGTGAAGTCAGAATGGAGGTGTGTGAAGTCATAGAATGGAGATGTGTTAACTCATAGAATGGAGGTGTGTGAAGTCACAATGGAAGTGTGTGAAGTAATAGAATGGAGGTGTGTGAAGTCACAGAATGGAGGTGTGTGAAGTCGTACAATGGAGGTGTGTGAAGTCATAGATGGACGTGTGTGAAGTCATAGTATGGAGGTGTGTGAAATCATAGAATGGAGGTTTGTGAAGGCTCAGAATGAAGCTGTGTGAAGTCAGAATGGCAGTGAGTGAAGGCATAGAATGGAGGTGTGTGAAGTCAAAATGGAAGTGTGTGAAATCATAGAATCGTGGTGTGTGAGGTCACAATAGAGGTGTGTGAAGTCATAGAATGGAGGTGTGTGAAATCACAGAATGGAGGTGTGTGAAGTCATAGAATGAAGGTGTGTGAAGTCCTAGAATGGAGGTGTGTGAAGTCACAGAATGAAGGTGTGTGAAGTCACAGAATGGAGGGGTGTGAACTCAGAATGGAGGTAGGTGAAGTCAAAGAATGGAGGTGTGTGAAGTCATAGAATGTAGGTGTGTGAAGTCACAGAATGGAGGGGTGTGAATTCATAGAATGGAGGTGTGTGAAGTCACAGAATGCAGGTGTGTGAAGTCATAGAATGGAGGTGTGTGAAGACACAGAATGGAGGTGTGTGAAGTCACAGAATGGAAGTGTGTGAACTCACAATGGAGGTGTGTGAAGTCACAGAATGGAGGTGTGTGAAGTCATAGAATTGAAGTGTGTGAAGTCATAGAATGGAGGTGTGTGAAGTCAAAATGGAGGTGTGTGAAGTCACAGAATGGAGGTGTGTGAACTCAGAATGGAGGTGTGTGAAGTCACAGAAGGGAGGTTTATGAAGTCATATAGTGGAGGTGTGTGAAGTCATAGAATGGATGTTTGTGAAGTAAGAATGAAGGTGTGTGAAGTCATAGAATGGAGGTGTGTGAAGTCAAAATGAAGGTGTGTGAAGTCATAGAATGGAGGTGTGAGAACTCATAGAATGGAGGTGTGTGAAGTCATGGAATGGAGGTGTGTGAAGTCAGAATGGAGGTGTGAGAAGTCACAGAATGGAGGTGTGTGAATTCAGAATGGAGGTGAGTGAAGTCATAGAATGGAGGTGTGTGAAGTCAGAATGGAGGTGTGAGAAGTCACAGAATGGAGGGGTGTGAATTCAGAATGGAGGTGAGTGAAGTCATAGAATGGAGGTGTCTGAAGTCAGAATGGAGGTGTGTGAACTCATAGAATGGAGGTGTGTGAAGTCACAATGGAGGTGTGTGAAATCACAGAATGGAGGTGTGTGAAGTCACAAAATGGAGGTGTGTGAAATGATAGAATGTATGTGTGTGAAGTCATAGAATGGATGTTTGTGAAGTAAGAATGAAGGTGTGTGAAGTCAAAGAATTGAGGTGTGTGACGTCACAGAATGGAGTTGTGTGAAGTCATAGAATGGAGCTGTGTGAAGTCACAGAATGGAGGTGTGTGAATTCAGAATGGAGGTGAGTGAAGTCATAGAATGGAGGTGTGTGAAGTCATAGAATGGAGGTGTGTGAAATCATACAATGGAGGTGTCTGAAATCATAGAATGGAGGTGTTTGAAGTCACAGAATGGAGGTGTGTGAAGTCAGAATGGAGGTGTGTGAAGTCATAGAATTGAGGTGTTTGAAATCAGAATGGAGGTGTGTGAACTCATAGAACGGAGGTGTGTGAAATCACAATGGAGGTGTGTGAAGTCATAGAATGGAGGTGGGTGAAGTCACAGAATGCAGGTGTGTGAAGTCATAGAATGGAGGTGTGTGAAGTCACAGAATGGAGGTGTGTGAAGTCAGAATGGAGGTGTGTGAAGTCACAGAATTGAGGTGTGTGAACACAGAATGGAGGTTTGTGAAGTCACATAATGGATGTGTGTGCAGTCATAGAATGGATGTGTGTGAAGTCATAGAATGGATGTTTGTGAAGAAAGAATGAAGGTGTGTGAAGTCATAGAATAGAGGTGTGTGAAGGCAAAGAATGGAGGTGTGTGAAGTCATAGAATGGATGTGTGTGAAGTCATAGAATGGAGGTGTGTGAAATCATAGAATGGAGTTTTGCGAAGTCACAGAATGGAGCTGTGTGAAGTCAGAATGGAGGTGTGTGAAATGATAGAATGTATGTGTGTGAAGTCATAGAATGGATGTTTGTGAAGTAAGAATGAAGGTGTGTGAAGTCAAAGAATTGAGGTGTATGAAGTCACAGAATGGAGTTGTGTGAAGTCATAGAATGGAGCTGTGTGAAGTCACAGAATGGAGGTGTGTGAATTCAGAATGGAGGTGAGTGAAGTCATAGAATGGAGGTGTGTGAAGTCATAGAGTGGAGGTGTGTGAAATCATTCAATGGAGGTGTCTGAAATCATAGAATGGAGGTGTTTGAAGTCACAGAATGGAGGTGTGTGAAGTCAGAATGGAGGTGTGTGAAGTCATAGAATTGAGGTGTTTGAAATCAGAATGGAGGTGTCTGAACTCATAGAACGGAGGTGTGTGAAATCACAATGGAGGTGGGTGAAGTCACAGAATGCAGGTGTGTGAAGTCATAGAATGGAGGTGTGTGAAGTCATAGAATGGAGGTGTGTGAAGTCAGAATGGAGGTGTGTGAAGTCACAGAATTGAGGTGTGTGAACACAGAATGGAGGTTTGTGAAGTCACATAATGGATGTGTGTGCAGTCATAGAATGGATGTGTGTGAAGTCATAGAATGGATGTTTGTGAAGAAAGAATGAATCTGTGTGAACTCATAGAATAGAGGTGTGTGAAGGCAAAGAATGGAGGTGTGTGAAGTCATAGAATGGATGTGTGTGAAGTCATAGAATGGAGGTGTGTGAAATCATAGAATGGAGTTTTGCGAAGTCACAGAATGGAGCTGTGTGAAGTCAGAATGGAGGTGTGTGAAGTCATAGAATAGAAGTGTGTGAAGTCAAAATGGAGGTGTGTGAAGTCATAGAATGGATGTGTGTGAAGTCACAGAATTGAGGTGTGTGAAGTCATAGAATGGAGGTGTGTGAATTCATAGAATGGAGGTGTGTGAAATCACAGAATGGAGGTGTGTGAAGTCACAGAATGGAGGTGTTTGAACTCACAATAGAGGTGTGTGAAGTCACAGAATGGAGGTGTGTGAAGTCATAGAATGGAAGTGTGTGAAGTCATAGAATGGAGGTGTGTGAAGTCATAGAATGGATGTGTGTGAAGTCACAGAATTGAGGTGTGTGAAGTCATAGAATGGAGGTATGTGAATTCATAGAATGGAGGTGTGTGAAATCGCAGAATGGAGGTGTGTGAAGTCACAGAATGGAGGTTTGTGAAGACATACAATGGAGGTGTGTGAAGTCATAGAATGGATGTTTCTAAAGTAAGAGTGAATGTGTGTGAAGTCATAGAATGGATGTGAGTGAAGTAAAAATTAAGGTGTGTGAACTCATAGAATGGAGGTGTGCGAACTCATAGATTGGAGGTGTGAAGTCATGGAATGGAGGTGTGTGAAGTCAAAGAATGGAGGTGTGTGAAGTCAAACAATAGAGGTGTGTGAAGTCACAGAATGGAGGTGTGTGAAGTCACAGATTGGAAGTGTGTGAAGTCAAAACGGAGGAGTGCGAAGTCAAAAAGGTGGTGTGGGAAGTCACAAATTGAGGTGTGTGAAGTCACAGAATGGAGGTATGTGAACTCAGAATGGAGGTGTGGGAAGTCATAGAATGGAGGTGTGTGAAGTCACAATGGAGGTGTGTGAAATCATAGAATGGAGGTGTGTGAAGTCACAAAATGGAGGTGTGTGAAATGATAGAATGTATGTGTGTGAAGTCATAGAATGGATGTTTGTGAAGTAAGAATGAAGGTGTGTGAAGTCAAAGAATTGAGGTGTGTGACGTCACAGAATGGAGTTGTGTGAAGTCATAGAATGGAGCTGTGTGAAGTCACAGAATGGAGGTGTGTGAAGTCACAGAATGGAGGTGTGTGAAGTCATAGAATGGAGGTGTGTGAAGTCATAGAATGGAAGTGTGTGAAGTCAGATTGGAGGTGTGTGAAGTCACAGAATTGAGGTGTGTGAACACAGAATGGAGGTTTGTGAAGTCACATAATAGAGGTGTGTGAAGTCGTAGAATGGAGGTGTGTGAAGTCATAGAATGGATGTTTGTGAAGTAAGAATGAAGGTGTGTGAAGTCATAGAATAGTGGTATGTGAAGTCAAAGAATGGAGGTGTGTGAAGTCATAGAATGGAGGTGTGTGAAGAAATTGAATGGAGGTGTGTGAAGTCACAGAATGGAGGTGTGTGAAGTCAGAACGGAGGTGTGAAGTCGCTGAATGGAGTTGGGTGAAGTCATAGAAAGGAGGTGTGGGAAGTCATAGAATGGAGGTGTGTGAAGTCATAGAGTGGAGGTGAGTGAAGTCACATTCGAGGTCTGTGAAGTCATAGAATGGAGGTGTGTGAAGTCAGAATGGAGGTGTGTGAAGTCATAGAATGGAGATGTGTTAACTCCTAGAATGGAGGTGTGTGACGTCACAATGGAAGTGTGTGAAGTCATAGAATGGAGGTGTGTGAAGTCACAGAATGGACGTGTTTGAAGTCATTCAATGGAGGTGTGTGAAGTCAGAATGGAGGTGTTTGAAGTCATAGATGGACGTGTGTGAAGTCATAGTATGGAGGTGTGTGAAATCATAGAATGGAGGTTTGTGAAGTCTCAGAATGAAGCTGTGTGAAGTCAGAATGGCAGTGAGTGAAGGCATAGAATGGAGGTGTGTGAAATCAAAATGGAAGTGTGTGAAATCATAGAATCGTGGTGTGTGAGGTCACAATGGAGGTGTGTGAAGTCATAGAATGGAGGTGTGTGAAGTCATAGAATGGAGGTGTGTGAAGTCACAGAATGAAGGTGTGTGAAGTCACAGAATGGAGGGGTGTGAACTCAGAATGGAGGTAGGTGAAGTCAAAGAATGGAGGTGTGTGAAGTCATAGAATGTAGGTGTGTGAAGTCACAGAATGGAGGTGTGTGAATTCATAGAATGGAGGTGTGTGAAGTCATAGGATGGTGGTGTGTGAAGTCATAGAATGGAGGTGTGTGAAGTCAGAGATTGGAGGTGTTTGAAGTCACAGAATGGATGTGTGTGAACTCACAATGGAGGTGTGTGAAGACACAGAATGGAGGTGTGTGAAGTCATAGAATTGAAGTGTGTGAAGTCATAGAATGGAGGTGTGTCAAGTCAAAATTGAGGTGTGTGAAGTCACAGAATGGAGGTGTGTGAAGTCACAGAAGGGAAGTTTATGAAGTCATATAATGGAGGTGTGTGAAGTCATAGATTGGATGTTTCTAAAGTAAGACTGAATGTGTGTGAAGTCATAGAATGGAGGTGTGTGAAGTCAAAATTAAGGTGTGTGAACTCATAGAATGGAGGTGTGTGAACTCATAGATTGGAGGTGTGAAGTCATGGAATGGAGGTGTGTGAACTGAAAGAATGGAGGTGTGTGAAGTCAAACAATAGAGGTGTGTGAAGTCACAGAATGGAGGTGTGTGAAGTAACAGATTGGAAGTGTGTGAAGTCAAAACGGAGGAGTGTGAAGTCAAAAAGGTGGTGTGGGAAGTCACAAATGGAGGTGTGTGAAGTCACAGAATGGAGGTATGTGAACTCAGAATGGAGGTGTGTGAAGTCATAGATGGAGAAGTGGGAAGTCATAGTATGGAGGTGTGTGAAATTATAGAAAGGAGTTTTGTGAACTCACAGAATGGAGGTGTGTGAAGTCACAATGGAGGTGTGTGAAATCATAGAATGGAGGTGTGTGAAGTCACAAAATGGAGGTGTGTGAAATGATAGAATGTATGTGTGTGAAGTCATAGAATGGATGTTTGTGAAGTAAGAATGAAGGTGTGTGAAGTCAAAGAATTGAGGTGTGTGACGTCACAGAATGGAGTTGTGTGAAGTCATAGAATGGAGCTGTGTGAAGTCACAGAATGGAGGTGTGTGAATTCAGAATGGAGGTGAGTGAAGTCATAGAATGGAGGTGTGTGAAGTCATAGAATGGAGGTGTGTGAAATCATACAATGGAGGTGTCTGAAATCATAGAATGGAGGTGTTTGAAGTCACAGAATGGAGGTGTGTGAAGTCAGAATGGAGGTGTGTGAAGTCATAGAATTGAGGTGTTTGAAATCAGAATGGAGGTGTGTGAACTCATAGAACGGAGGTGTGTGAAATCACAATGGAGGTGTGTGAAGTCATAGAATGGAGGTGGGTGAAGTCACAGAATGCAGGTGTGTGAAGTCATAGAATGGAGGTGTGTGAAGTCACAGAATGGAGGTGTGTGAAGTCAGAATGGAGGTGTGTGAAGTCACAGAATTGAGGTGTGTGAACACAGAATGGAGGTTTGTGAAGTCACATAATGGATGTGTGTGCAGTCATAGAATGGATGTGTGTGAAGTCATAGAATGGATGTTTGTGAAGAAAGAATGAAGGTGTGTGAAGTCATAGAATAGAGGTGTGTGAAGGCAAAGAATGGAGGTGTGTGAAGTCATAGAATGGATGTGTGTGAAGTCATAGAATGGAGGTGTGTGAAATCATAGAATGGAGTTTTGCGAAGTCACAGAATGGAGCTGTGTGAAGTCAGAATGGAGGTGTGTGAAATGATAGAATGTATGTGTGTGAAGTCATAGAATGGATGTTTGTGAAGTAAGAATGAAGGTGTGTGAAGTCAAAGAATTGAGGTGTGTGAAGTCACAGAATGGAGTTGTGTGAAGTCATAGAATGGAGCTGTGTGAAGTCACAGAATGGAGGTGTGTGAATTCAGAATGGAGGTGAGTGAAGTCATAGAATGGAGGTGTGTGAAGTCATAGAGTGGAGGTGTGTGAAATCATTCAATGGAGGTGTCTGAAATCATAGAATGGAGGTGTTTGAAGTCACAGAATGGAGGTGTGTGAAGTCAGAATGGAGGTGTGTGAAGTCATAGAATTGAGGTGTTTGAAATCAGAATGGTGGTGTCTGAACTCATAGAACGGAGGTGTGTGAAATCACAATGGAGGTGGGTGAAGTCACAGAATGCAGGTGTGTGAAGTCATAGAATGGAGGTGTGTGAAGTCATAGAATGGAGGTGTGTGAAGTCAGAATGGAGGTGTGTGAAGTCACAGAATGGAGGTATGTGAACTCAGAATGGAGGTGTGTGAAGTCATAGATGGAGG
This sequence comes from Megascapheus bottae, assembly GCA_024803745.1. NCBI lineage: Eukaryota > Metazoa > Chordata > Mammalia > Rodentia > Geomyidae > Megascapheus > Megascapheus bottae. Next base: position 187,869 of record JANJXV010000921.1, on the reverse strand, counting down.
TGTGGGAAGTCATAGTATGGAGGTGTGTGAAATTATAGAAAGGAGTTTTGTGAACTCACAGAATGGACTGTGTGAAGTCAGAATGGAGGTGTGTGAAGTCATAGAATGGAGGTGTGTGAAGTCAGAATGGAGGTGTGTGAACTCATAGAATGGAGGTGTGTGAAGTCACAATGGAGGTGTGTGAAATCATAGAATGGAGGTGTGTGAAGTCACAAAATGGAGGTGTGTGAAATGATAGAATGTATGTGTGTGAAGTCATAGAATGGATGTTTGTGAAGTAAGAATGAAGGTGTGTGAAGTCTAGAATGGAGGTGTGTGAAGTCATAGAATGGAGGTGTGTGAAGTCATAGAATGGAGGTGTGTGAAGTCAGATTGGAGGTGTGTGAAGTCATAGAATTGAGGTGTTGAACACAGAATGAAGGTTTGTGAAGTCACATAATGGAGGTGTTTGAAGTCATAGAATGGAGGTGTGTGAAGTCATAGAATTGAGGTGAGTGAAGTCACAGAATGGAGGTGTGTGAATTCATAGAATGGAGGTGTGTGAAATCACAGAATGGAGGTGTGTGAAGTCACAGAATGGAGGTGTTTGAACTCACAATAGAGGTGTGTGAAGTCACAGAATGGAGGTGTGTGAAGTCATAGAATGGAAGTGTGTGAAGTCATAGAATGGAGGTGTGTGAAGTCAGAATGGACGTGTGAAGTCACAGAATTGAGGTGAGTGAAATCACAGAATGGAGGTTTGTGAAGACATACAATGGAGGTGTGTGAAGTCATAGAATGGATGTATCTAAAGTAAGAGTGAATGTGTGTGAAGTCCTAGAATGGAGGTGTGTGAAGTCAAAATTAAGGTGTGTGAACTCATAGAATGGAGGTGTGTGAAGTCAAAGAATGGAGGTGTGTGAAGTCAAACAATAGAGGTGTGTGAAGTCACAGAATGGAGGTGTGTGAAGTCACAGATTGGAAGTGTCTGAAGTCAAAACGGAGGTGTGTGAAGTCAAAAAGTTGGTGTGTGAAGTCACAAATGGAGGTGTGTGAAGTCACAGAATGGAGGTGTGTGAACTCAGAATGGAGGTGAGTGATGTCACAGAAGGGAGGTTTATGAAGTCATATAATGGAGGTGTGTGAATTCATAGAATGGAGGTGTGTGAAATCAGAATGGAGGTGTGAGAAGTCACAGAATGGAGGTGTGTGAATTCAGAATGGAGGTGAGTGAAGTCATAGAATGAAGGTGTGTGAAGTCATAGAATGGAGGTGTGTGAAGTCAAAATGAAGGTGTGTGAACTCATAGAATGGAGGTGTGTGAACTCATAGAATGGAGGTGTGTGAAGTCATGGAATGGAGGTGTGTGAAATCAGAATGGAGGTGTGAGAAGTCACAGAATGGAGGTGTGTGAATTCAGAATGGAGGTGAGTGAAGTCATAGAATGGAGGTGTGTGAAGTCAATGGAGGTGTGAGAAGTCATAGAATGGAGGTGTGTGAAGTCATAGAACGGAGGAATGTGAAGTCATAGAGTGGAGGTGAGTGAAGTCACATTCGAGGTCTATGAAGTCATAGAATGGAGGTGTGTGAAGTCAGAATGGAGGTGTGTGAAGTCATAGAATGGAGATGTGTTAACTCATAGAATGGAGGTGTGTGAAGTCACAATGGAAGTGTGTGAAGTAATAGAATGGAGGTGTGTGAAGTCACAGAATGGAGGTGTGTGAAGTCGTACAATGGAGGTGTGTGAAGTCATAGATGGACGTGTGTGAAGTCATAGTATGGAGGTGTGTGAAATCATAGAATGGAGGTTTGTGAAGGCTCAGAATGAAGCTGTGTGAAGTCAGAATGGCAGTGAGTGAAGGCATAGAATGGAGGTGTGTGAAGTCAAAATGGAAGTGTGTGAAATCATAGAATCGTGGTGTGTGAGGTCACAATAGAGGTGTGTGAAGTCATAGAATGGAGGTGTGTGAAATCACAGAATGGAGGTGTGTGAAGTCATAGAATGAAGGTGTGTGAAGTCCTAGAATGGAGGTGTGTGAAGTCACAGAATGAAGGTGTGTGAAGTCACAGAATGGAGGGGTGTGAACTCAGAATGGAGGTAGGTGAAGTCAAAGAATGGAGGTGTGTGAAGTCATAGAATGTAGGTGTGTGAAGTCACAGAATGGAGGGGTGTGAATTCATAGAATGGAGGTGTGTGAAGTCACAGAATGCAGGTGTGTGAAGTCATAGAATGGAGGTGTGTGAAGACACAGAATGGAGGTGTGTGAAGTCACAGAATGGAAGTGTGTGAACTCACAATGGAGGTGTGTGAAGTCACAGAATGGAGGTGTGTGAAGTCATAGAATTGAAGTGTGTGAAGTCATAGAATGGAGGTGTGTGAAGTCAAAATGGAGGTGTGTGAAGTCACAGAATGGAGGTGTGTGAACTCAGAATGGAGGTGTGTGAAGTCACAGAAGGGAGGTTTATGAAGTCATATAGTGGAGGTGTGTGAAGTCATAGAATGGATGTTTGTGAAGTAAGAATGAAGGTGTGTGAAGTCATAGAATGGAGGTGTGTGAAGTCAAAATGAAGGTGTGTGAAGTCATAGAATGGAGGTGTGTGAACTCATAGAATGGAGGTGTGTGAAGTCATGGAATGGAGGTGTGTGAAGTCAGAATGGAGGTGTGAGAAGTCACAGAATGGAGGTGTGTGAATTCAGAATGGAGGTGAGTGAAGTCATAGAATGGAGGTGTGTGAAGTCAGAATGGAGGTGTGAGAAGTCACAGAATGGAGGGGTGTGAATTCAGAATGGAGGTGAGTGAAGTCATAGAATGGAGGTGTCTGAAGTCAGAATGGAGGTGTGTGAACTCATAGAATGGAGGTGTGTGAAGTCACAATGGAGGTGTGTGAAATCACAGAATGGAGGTGTGTGAAGTCACAAAATGGAGGTGTGTGAAATGATAGAATGTATGTGTGTGAAGTCATAGAATGGATGTTTGTGAAGTAAGAATGAAGGTGTGTGAAGTCAAAGAATTGAGGTGTGTGACGTCACAGAATGGAGTTGTGTGAAGTCATAGAATGGAGCTGTGTGAAGTCACAGAATGGAGGTGTGTGAATTCAGAATGGAGGTGAGTGAAGTCATAGAATGGAGGTGTGTGAAGTCATAGAATGGAGGTGTGTGAAATCATACAATGGAGGTGTCTGAAATCATAGAATGGAGGTGTTTGAAGTCACAGAATGGAGGTGTGTGAAGTCAGAATGGAGGTGTGTGAAGTCATAGAATTGAGGTGTTTGAAATCAGAATGGAGGTGTGTGAACTCATAGAACGGAGGTGTGTGAAATCACAATGGAGGTGTGTGAAGTCATAGAATGGAGGTGGGTGAAGTCACAGAATGCAGGTGTGTGAAGTCATAGAATGGAGGTGTGTGAAGTCACAGAATGGAGGTGTGTGAAGTCAGAATGGAGGTGTGTGAAGTCACAGAATTGAGGTGTGTGAACACAGAATGGAGGTTTGTGAAGTCACATAATGGATGTGTGTGCAGTCATAGAATGGATGTGTGTGAAGTCATAGAATGGATGTTTGTGAAGAAAGAATGAAGGTGTGTGAAGTCATAGAATAGAGGTGTGTGAAGGCAAAGAATGGAGGTGTGTGAAGTCATAGAATGGATGTGTGTGAAGTCATAGAATGGAGGTGTGTGAAATCATAGAATGGAGTTTTGCGAAGTCACAGAATGGAGCTGTGTGAAGTCAGAATGGAGGTGTGTGAAATGATAGAATGTATGTGTGTGAAGTCATAGAATGGATGTTTGTGAAGTAAGAATGAAGGTGTGTGAAGTCAAAGAATTGAGGTGTGTGAAGTCACAGAATGGAGTTGTGTGAAGTCATAGAATGGAGCTGTGTGAAGTCACAGAATGGAGGTGTGTGAATTCAGAATGGAGGTGAGTGAAGTCATAGAATGGAGGTGTGTGAAGTCATAGAGTGGAGGTGTGTGAAATCATTCAATGGAGGTGTCTGAAATCATAGAATGGAGGTGTTTGAAGTCACAGAATGGAGGTGTGTGAAGTCAGAATGGAGGTGTGTGAAGTCATAGAATTGAGGTGTTTGAAATCAGAATGGAGGTGTCTGAACTCATAGAACGGAGGTGTGTGAAATCACAATGGAGGTGGGTGAAGTCACAGAATGCAGGTGTGTGAAGTCATAGAATGGAGGTGTGTGAAGTCATAGAATGGAGGTGTGTGAAGTCAGAATGGAGGTGTGTGAAGTCACAGAATTGAGGTGTGTGAACACAGAATGGAGGTTTGTGAAGTCACATAATGGATGTGTGTGCAGTCATAGAATGGATGTGTGTGAAGTCATAGAATGGATGTTTGTGAAGAAAGAATGAATCTGTGTGAACTCATAGAATAGAGGTGTGTGAAGGCAAAGAATGGAGGTGTGTGAAGTCATAGAATGGATGTGTGTGAAGTCATAGAATGGAGGTGTGTGAAATCATAGAATGGAGTTTTGCGAAGTCACAGAATGGAGCTGTGTGAAGTCAGAATGGAGGTGTGTGAAGTCATAGAATAGAAGTGTGTGAAGTCAAAATGGAGGTGTGTGAAGTCATAGAATGGATGTGTGTGAAGTCACAGAATTGAGGTGTGTGAAGTCATAGAATGGAGGTGTGTGAATTCATAGAATGGAGGTGTGTGAAATCACAGAATGGAGGTGTGTGAAGTCACAGAATGGAGGTGTTTGAACTCACAATAGAGGTGTGTGAAGTCACAGAATGGAGGTGTGTGAAGTCATAGAATGGAAGTGTGTGAAGTCATAGAATGGAGGTGTGTGAAGTCATAGAATGGATGTGTGTGAAGTCACAGAATTGAGGTGTGTGAAGTCATAGAATGGAGGTATGTGAATTCATAGAATGGAGGTGTGTGAAATCGCAGAATGGAGGTGTGTGAAGTCACAGAATGGAGGTTTGTGAAGACATACAATGGAGGTGTGTGAAGTCATAGAATGGATGTTTCTAAAGTAAGAGTGAATGTGTGTGAAGTCATAGAATGGATGTGAGTGAAGTAAAAATTAAGGTGTGTGAACTCATAGAATGGAGGTGTGCGAACTCATAGATTGGAGGTGTGAAGTCATGGAATGGAGGTGTGTGAAGTCAAAGAATGGAGGTGTGTGAAGTCAAACAATAGAGGTGTGTGAAGTCACAGAATGGAGGTGTGTGAAGTCACAGATTGGAAGTGTGTGAAGTCAAAACGGAGGAGTGCGAAGTCAAAAAGGTGGTGTGGGAAGTCACAAATTGAGGTGTGTGAAGTCACAGAATGGAGGTATGTGAACTCAGAATGGAGGTGTGGGAAGTCATAGAATGGAGGTGTGTGAAGTCACAATGGAGGTGTGTGAAATCATAGAATGGAGGTGTGTGAAGTCACAAAATGGAGGTGTGTGAAATGATAGAATGTATGTGTGTGAAGTCATAGAATGGATGTTTGTGAAGTAAGAATGAAGGTGTGTGAAGTCAAAGAATTGAGGTGTGTGACGTCACAGAATGGAGTTGTGTGAAGTCATAGAATGGAGCTGTGTGAAGTCACAGAATGGAGGTGTGTGAAGTCACAGAATGGAGGTGTGTGAAGTCATAGAATGGAGGTGTGTGAAGTCATAGAATGGAAGTGTGTGAAGTCAGATTGGAGGTGTGTGAAGTCACAGAATTGAGGTGTGTGAACACAGAATGGAGGTTTGTGAAGTCACATAATGGAGGTGTGTGAAGTCGTAGAATGGAGGTGTGTGAAGTCATAGAATGGATGTTTGTGAAGTAAGAATGAAGGTGTGTGAAGTCATAGAATAGTGGTATGTGAAGTCAAAGAATGGAGGTGTGTGAAGTCATAGAATGGAGGTGTGTGAAGAAATTGAATGGAGGTGTGTGAAGTCACAGAATGGAGGTGTGTGAAGTCAGAACGGAGGTGTGAAGTCGCTGAATGGAGTTGGGTGAAGTCATAGAAAGGAGGTGTGGGAAGTCATAGAATGGAGGTGTGTGAAGTCATAGAGTGGAGGTGAGTGAAGTCACATTCGAGGTCTGTGAAGTCATAGAAAGGAGGTGTGTGAAGTCAGAATGGAGGTGTGTGAAGTCATAGAATGGAGATGTGTTAACTCCTAGAATGGAGGTGTGTGACGTCACAATGGAAGTGTGTGAAGTCATAGAATGGAGGTGTGTGAAGTCACAGAATGGAGGTGTTTGAAGTCATTCAATGGAGGTGTGTGAAGTCAGAATGGAGGTGTTTGAAGTCATAGATGGACGTGTGTGAAGTCATAGTATGGAGGTGTGTGAAATCATAGAATGGAGGTTTGTGAAGTCTCAGAATGAAGCTGTGTGAAGTCAGAATGGCAGTGAGTGAAGGCATAGAATGGAGGTGTGTGAAATCAAAATGGAAGTGTGTGAAATCATAGAATCGTGGTGTGTGAGGTCACAATGGAGGTGTGTGAAGTCATAGAATGGAGGTGTGTGAAGTCATAGAATGGAGGTGTGTGAAGTCACAGAATGAAGGTGTGTGAAGTCACAGAATGGAGGGGTGTGAACTCAGAATGGAGGTAGGTGAAGTCAAAGAATGGAGGTGTGTGAAGTCATAGAATGTAGGTGTGTGAAGTCACAGAATGGAGGTGTGTGAATTCATAGAATGGAGGTGTGTGAAGTCATAGGATGGTGGTGTGTGAAGTCATAGAATGGAGGTGTGTGAAGTCACAGATTGGAGGTGTTTGAGTCACAGAATGGATGTGTGTGAACTCACAATGGAGGTGTGTGAAGACACAGAATGGAGGTGTGTGAAGTCATAGAATTGAAGTGTGTGAAGTCATAGAATGGAGGTGTGTGAAGTCAAAATTGAGGTGTGTGAAGTCACAGAATGGAGGTGTGTGAAGTCACAGAAGGGAAGTTTATGAAGTCATATAATGGAGGTGTGTGAAGTCATAGATTGGATGTTTCTAAAGTAAGACTGAATGTGTGTGAAGTCATAGAATGGAGGTGTGTGAAGTCAAAATTAAGGTGTGTGAACTCATAGAATGGAGGTGTGTGAACTCATAGATTGGAGGTGTGAAGTCATGGAATGGAGGTGTGTGAACTGAAAGAATGGAGGTGTGTGAAGTCAAACAATAGAGGTGTGTGAAGTCACAGAATGGAGGTGTGTGAAGTAACAGATTGGAAGTGTGTGAAGTCAAAACGGAGGAGTGTGAAGTCAAAAAGGTGGTGTGGGAAGTCACAAATGGAGGTGTGTGAAGTCACAGAATGGAGGTATGTGAACTCAGAATGGAGGTGTGTGAAGTCATAGATGGAGAAGTGGGAAGTCATAGTATGGAGGTGTGTGAAATTATAGAAAGGAGTTTTGTGAACTCACAGAATGGAGGTGTGTGAAGTCACAATGGAGGTGTGTGAAATCATAGAATGGAGGTGTGTGAAGTCACAAAATGGAGGTGTGTGAAATGATAGAATGTATGTGTGTGAAGTCATAGAATGGATGTTTGTGAAGTAAGAATGAAGGTGTGTGAAGTCAAAGAATTGAGGTGTGTGACGTCACAGAATGGAGTTGTGTGAAGTCATAGAATGGAGCTGTGTGAAGTCACAGAATGGAGGTGTGTGAATTCAGAATGGAGGTGAGTGAAGTCATAGAATGGAGGTGTGTGAAGTCATAGAATGGAGGTGTGTGAAATCATACAATGGAGGTGTCTGAAATCATAGAATGGAGGTGTTTGAAGTCACAGAATGGAGGTGTGTGAAGTCAGAATGGAGGTGTGTGAAGTCATAGAATTGAGGTGTTTGAAATCAGAATGGAGGTGTGTGAACTCATAGAACGGAGGTGTGTGAAATCACAATGGAGGTGTGTGAAGTCATAGAATGGAGGTGGGTGAAGTCACAGAATGCAGGTGTGTGAAGTCATAGAATGGAGGTGTGTGAAGTCACAGAATGGAGGTGTGTGAAGTCAGAATGGAGGTGTGTGAAGTCACAGAATTGAGGTGTGTGAACACAGAATGGAGGTTTGTGAAGTCACATAATGGATGTGTGTGCAGTCATAGAATGGATGTGTGTGAAGTCATAGAATGGATGTTTGTGAAGAAAGAATGAAGGTGTGTGAAGTCATAGAATAGAGGTGTGTGAAGGCAAAGAATGGAGGTGTGTGAAGTCATAGAATGGATGTGTGTGAAGTCATAGAATGGAGGTGTGTGAAATCATAGAATGGAGTTTTGCGAAGTCACAGAATGGAGCTGTGTGAAGTCAGAATGGAGGTGTGTGAAATGATAGAATGTATGTGTGTGAAGTCATAGAATGGATGTTTGTGAAGTAAGAATGAAGGTGTGTGAAGTCAAAGAATTGAGGTGTGTGAAGTCACAGAATGGAGTTGTGTGAAGTCATAGAATGGAGCTGTGTGAAGTCACAGAATGGAGGTGTGTGAATTCAGAATGGAGGTGAGTGAAGTCATAGAATGGAGGTGTGTGAAGTCATAGAGTGGAGGTGTGTGAAATCATTCAATGGAGGTGTCTGAAATCATAGAATGGAGGTGTTTGAAGTCACAGAATGGAGGTGTGTGAAGTCAGAATGGAGGTGTGTGAAGTCATAGAATTGAGGTGTTTGAAATCAGAATGGAGGTGTCTGAACTCATAGAACGGAGGTGTGTGAAATCACAATGGAGGTGGGTGAAGTCACAGAATGCAGGTGTGTGAAGTCATAGAATGGAGGTGTGTGAAGTCATAGAATGGAGGTGTGTGAAGTCAGAATGGAGGTGTGTGAAGTCACAGAATTGAGGTGTGTGAACACAGAATGGAGGTTTGTGAAGTCACATAATGGATGTGTGTGCAGTCATAGAATGGATGTGTGTGAAGTCATAGAATGGATGTTTGTGAAGAAAGAATGAATCTGTGTGAACTCATAGAATAGAGGTGTGTGAAGGCAAAGAATGGAGGTGTGTGAAGTCATAGAATGGATGTGTGTGAAGTCATAGAATGGAGGTGTGTGAAATCATAGAATGGAGTTTTGCGAAGTCACAGAATGGAGCTGTGTGAAGTCAGAATGGAGGTGTGTGAAGTCATAGAATAGAAGTGTGTGAAGTCAAAATGGAGGTGTGTGAAGTCATAGAATGGATGTGTGTGAAGTCACAGAATTGAGGTGTGTGAAGTCATAGAATGGAGGTGTGTGAATTCATAGAATGGAGGTGTGTGAAATCACAGAATGGAGGTGTGTGAAGTCACAGAATGGAGGTGTTTGAACTCACAATAGAGGTGTGTGAAGTCACAGAATGGAGGTGTGTGAAGTCATAGAATGGAAGTGTGTGAAGTCATAGAATGGAGGTGTGTGAAGTCATAGAATGGATGTGTGTGAAGTCACAGAATTGAGGTGTGTGAAGTCATAGAATGGAGGTATGTGAATTCATAGAATGGAGGTGTGTGAAATCGCAGAATGGAGGTGTGTGAAGTCACAGAATGGAGGTTTGTGAAGACATACAATGGAGGTGTGTGAAGTCATAGAATGGATGTTTCTAAAGTAAGAGTGAATGTGTGTGAAGTCATAGAATGGATGTGAGTGAAGTAAAAATTAAGGTGTGTGAACTCATAGAATGGAGGTGTGCGAACTCATAGATTGGAGGTGTGAAGTCATGGAATGGAGGTGTGTGAAGTCAAAGAATGGAGGTGTGTGAAGTCAAACAATAGAGGTGTGTGAAGTCACAGAATGGAGGTGTGTGAAGTCACAGATTGGAAGTGTGTGAAGTCAAAACGGAGGAGTGCGAAGTCAAAAAGGTGGTGTGGGAAGTCACAAATTGAGGTGTGTGAAGTCACAGAATGGAGGTATGTGAACTCAGAATGGAGGTGTGGGAAGTCATAGAATGGAGGTGTGTGAAGTCACAATGGAGGTGTGTGAAATCATAGAATGGAGGTGTGTGAAGTCACAAAATGGAGGTGTGTGAAATGATAGAATGTATGTGTGTGAAGTCATAGAATGGATGTTTGTGAAGTAAGAATGAAGGTGTGTGAAGTCAAAGAATTGAGGTGTGTGACGTCACAGAATGGAGTTGTGTGAAGTCATAGAATGGAGCTGTGTGAAGTCACAGAATGGAGGTGTGTGAAGTCACAGAATGGAGGTGTGTGAAGTCATAGAATGGAGGTGTGTGAAGTCATAGAATGGAAGTGTGTGAAGTCAGATTGGAGGTGTGTGAAGTCACAGAATTGAGGTGTGTGAACACAGAATGGAGGTTTGTGAAGTCACATAATGGAGGTGTGTGAAGTCGTAGAATGGAGGTGTGTGAAGTCATAGAATGGATGTTTGTGAAGTAAGAATGAAGGTGTGTGAAGTCATAGAATAGTGGTATGTGAAGTCAAAGAATGGAGGTGTGTGAAGTCATAGAATGGAGGTGTGTGAAGAAATTGAATGGAGGTGTGTGAAGTCACAGAATGGAGGTGTGTGAAGTCAGAACGGAGGTGTGAAGTCGCTGAATGGAGTTGGGTGAAGTCATAGAAAGGAGGTGTGGGAAGTCATAGAATGGAGGTGTGTGAAGTCATAGAGTGGAGGTGAGTGAAGTCACATTCGAGGTCTGTGAAGTCATAGAATGGAGGTGTGTGAAGTCAGAATGGAGGTGTGTGAAGTCATAGAATGGAGATGTGTTAACTCCTAGAATGGAGGTGTGTGACGTCACAATGGAAGTGTGTGAAGTCATAGAATGGAGGTGTGTGAAGTCACAGAATGGAGGTGTTTGAAGTCATTCAATGGAGGTGTGTGAAGTCAGAATGGAGGTGTTTGAAGTCATAGATGGACGTGTGTGAAGTCATAGTATGGAGGTGTGTGAAATCATAGAATGGAGGTTTGTGAAGTCTCAGAATGAAGCTGTGTGAAGTCAGAATGGCAGTGAGTGAAGGCATAGAATGGAGGTGTGTGAAATCAAAATGGAAGTGTGTGAAATCATAGAATCGTGGTGTGTGAGGTCACAATGGAGGTGTGTGAAGTCATAGAATGGAGGTGTGTGAAGTCATAGAATGGAGGTGTGTGAAGTCACAGAATGAAGGTGTGTGAAGTCACAGAATGGAGGGGTGTGAACTCAGAATGGAGGTAGGTGAAGTCAAAGAATGGAGGTGTGTGAAGTCATAGAATGTAGGTGTGTGAAGTCACAGAATGGAGGTGTGTGAATTCATAGAATGGAGGTGTGTGAAGTCATAGGATGGTGGTGTGTGAAGTCATAGAATGGAGGTGTGTGAAGTCACAGATTGGAGGTGTTTGAAGTCACAGAATGGATGTGTGTGAACTCACAATGGAGGTGTGTGAAGACACAGAATGGAGGTGTGTGAAGTCATAGAATTGAAGTGTGTGAAGTCATAGAATGGAGGTGTGTCAAGTCAAAATTGAGGTGTGTGAAGTCACAGAATGGAGGTGTGTGAAGTCACAGAAGGGAAGTTTATGAAGTCATATAATGGAGGTGTGTGAAGTCATAGATTGGATGTTTCTAAAGTAAGACTGAATGTGTGTGAAGTCATAGAATGGAGGTGTGTGAAGTCAAAATTAAGGTGTGTGAACTCATAGAATGGAGGTGTGTGAACTCAAAGATTGGAGGTGTGAAGTCATGGAATGGAGGTGTGTGAACTGAAAGAATGGAGGTGTGTGAAGTCAAACAATAGAGGTGTGTGAAGTCACAGAATGGAGGTGTGTGAAGTAACAGATTGGAAGTGTGTGAAGTCAAAACGGAGGAGTGTGAAGTCAAAAAGGTGGTGTGGGAAGTCACAAATGGAGGTGTGTGAAGTCACAGAATGGAGGTATGTGAACTCAGAATGGAGGTGTGTGAAGTCATAGATGGAGAAGTGGGAAGTCATAGTATGGAGGTGTGTGAAATTATAGAAAGGAGTTTTGTGAACTCACAGAATGGAGGTGTGTGAAGTCACAATGGAGGTGTGTGAAATCATAGAATGGAGGTGTGTGAAGTCACAAAATGGAGGTGTGTGAAATGATAGAATGTATGTGTGTGAAGTCATAGAATGGATGTTTGTGAAGTAAGAATGAAGGTGTGTGAAGTCAAAGAATTGAGGTGTGTGACGTCACAGAATGGAGTTGTGTGAAGTCATAGAATGGAGCTGTGTGAAGTCACAGAATGGAGGTGTGTGAAGTCAGATTGGAGGTGTGTGAAATCACAGAATTGAGGTGTGTGAACACAGAATGGAGGTTTGTAAAGTCACATAATTGAGGTGTGTTAAGTCGTAGAATGGAGGTGTGTGAAGTCATAGAATGGATGTTTGTGAAGTAAGAATGAAGGTGTGTGAAGTCATAGAATAGTGGTGTGTGAAGTCAAAGAATGGAGGTGTGTGAAGTCAGAATGGAGGTGGGAAGTCGCTGAATGGAGTTGGGTGAAGTCATAGAAAGGAGGTGTGGGAAGTCATAGAATGGAGGAGTGTGAAGTCATAGAGTGGAGGTGAGTGAAGTCACATTCGAGGTCTATGAAGTCATAGAATGGAGGTGTGTGAAGCCAGAATGGAGGTGTGTGAAGTCATAGAATGGAGATGTGTTAACTCATAGAATGGAGGTGTGTGACGTCACAATGGAAGTGTGTGAAGTCATAGAATGGAGGTGTGTGAAGGCACAGAATGGAGGTGTGTGAAGTCATACAATGGAGGTGTGAGAAGTCAGAATGGAGGTGTGTGAAGTCATAGATGGACGTGTGTGAAGTTATAGTATGGAGGTGTGTGAAATCATAGAATGGAGGTTTGTGAAGTCTCAGAATGAAGCTGTGTGAAGTCAGAATGGCAGTGAGTGAAGGCATAGAATGGAGGTGTGTGAAGTCAAAATGGAAGTGTGTGAAATCATAGAATCGTGGTGTGTGAGATCACACTGGAGGTGTGTGAAGTCATAGAATGGAGGTGTGTGAAATCACAGAATGGAGCTGTGTGAAGTCATAGAATGGAGGTGTGTGAAGTCACAGAATGAAGGTGTGTGAAGTCACAGAATGGAGGGGTGTGAACTCAGAATGGAGGTAGGTGAAGTCAAAGAATGGAGGTGTGTGAAATCACAGAATGGAGGTGTGTGAAGTCACAGAATGGAGGTGTTTGAACTCACAATATAGGTGTGTGAAGTCACAGAATGGAGGTGTGTGAAGTCATAGAATGGAAGTGTGTGAAGTCATAGAATGGAGGTGTGTGAAGTCAGAATGGACGTGTGAAGTCACAGAATTGAGGTGTGTGAAATCACAGAATGATGGTTTGTGAAGACATACAATGGAGGTGTGTGAAGTCATAGAATGGATGTATCTAAAGTAAGAGTGAATGTGTGTGAAGTCCTAGAATGGAGGTGTGTGAAGTCAAAATTAAGGTGTGTGAACTCATAGAATGGAGGTGTGTGAAGTCAAAGAGTGGAGGTGTGTGAAGTCAAACAATAGAGGTGTGTGAAGTCACAGAATGGAGGTGTGTGAAGTCACAGATTGGAAGTGTCTGAAGTCAAAACGGAGGTGTGTGAAGTCAAAAAGTTGGTGTGTGAAGTCACAAATGGAGGTGTGTGAAGTCACAGAATGGAGGTGTGTGAAGTCATAGAATGGAGGTGTGTGAAGTCATAGAATGGAGGTGTGTGAAGTCAGATTGGAGGTGTGTGAAGTCACAGAATTGAGGTGTTGAACACAGAATGAAGGTTTGTGAAGTCACATAATGGAGGTGATTGAAGTCATAGAATGGAGGTGTGTGAAGTCATAGAATTGAGGTGGGTGAAGTCACAGAATGGAGGTGTGTGAATTCATAGAATGGAGGTGTGTGAAATCACAGAATGGAGGTGTGTGAAGTCACAGAATGGAGGTGTGTGAAGTCATAGAATGGAAGTGTGTGAAGTCATAGAATGGAGGTGTGTGAAGTCAGAATGGACGTGTGAAGTCACAGAATTGAGGTGTGTGAAATCACAGAATGGAGGTTTGTGAAGACATACAATGGAGGTGTGTGAAGTCATAGAATGGATGTATCTAAAGTAAGAGTGAATGTGTGTGAAGTCATAGAATGGAGGTATGTGAAGTCAAAATTAAGGTGTGTGAACTCATAGAATGGAGGTGTGTGAAGTCAAAGAATGGAGGTGTGTGAAGTCAAACAATAGAGGTGTGTGAAGTCACAGAATGGAGGTGTGTGAAGTCACAGATTGGAAGTGTCTGAAGTCAAAACGGAGGTGTGTGAAGTCATAGAATGGAGGTGTGTGAAGTCAGAATGGAGGTGTGTGAAGTCATAGAATGGAGGTGTGTGAAGTCATGGAATGAAGGTGTGTGAACTCATAGAATGGAGGTGTGTGAACTCATAGAATGGAGGTGTGTGAAGTCATGGAATGGAGGTGTGTGAAATCAGAATGGAGGTGTGAGAAGTCAATGGAGGTGTGAGAAGTCATAGAATGGAGGTGTGTGAAGTCATAGAATGGAGATGTGTTAACTCATAGAATGGAGGTGTGTGAAGTCACAATGGAAGTGTGTGAAGTAATAGAATGGAGGTGTGTGAAGTCACAGAATGGAGGTGTGTGAAGTCGTACAATGGAGGTGTGTGAAGTCATAGATGGACGTGTGTGAAGTCATAGTATGGAGGTGTGTGAAATCATAGAATGGAGGTTTGTGAAGGCTCAGAATGAAGCTGTGTGAAGTCAGAATGGCAGTGAGTGAAGGCATAGAATGGAGGTGTGTGAAGTCAAAATGGAAGTGTGTGAAATCATAGAATCGTGGTGTGTGAGGTCACAATGGAGGTGTGTGAAGTCATAGAATGGAGGTGTGTGAAATCACAGAATGGAGGTGTGTGAAGTCATAGAATGAAGGTGTGTGAAGTCCTAGAATGGAGGTGTGTGAAGTCACAGAATGAAGGTGTGTGAAGTCACAGAATGGAGGGGTGTGAACTCAGAATGGAGGTAGGTGAAGTCAAAGAATGGAGGTGTGTGAAGCCATAGAATGTAGGTGTGTGAAGTCACAGAATGGAGGGGTGTGAATTCATAGAATGGAGGTGTGTGAAGTCATAGAATGCAGGTGTGTGAAGTCATAGAATGGAGGTGTGTGAAGACACAGAATGGAGGTGTGTGAAGTCACAGAATGGAAGTGTGTGAACTCACAATGGAGGTGTGTGAAGTCACAGAATGGAGGTGTGTGAAGTCATAGAATTGAAGTGTGTGAAGTCATAGAATGGAGGTGTGTGAAGTCAAAATGGAGGTGTGTGAAGTCACAGAATGGAGGTGTGTGAACTCAGAATGGAGGTGTGTGAAGTCACAGAAGGGAGGTTTATGAAGTCATATAGTGGAGGTGTGTGAAGTCATAGAATGGATGTTTGTGAAGTAAGAATGAAGGTGTGTGAAGTCATAGAATGGAGGTGTGTGAAGTCAAAATGAAGGTGTGTGAACTCATAGAATGGAGGTGTGTGAACTCATAGAATGGAGGTGTGTGAAGTCCTGGAATGGAGGTGTGTGAAGTCAGAATGGAGGTGTGAGAAGTCACAGAATGGAGGTGTGTGAATTCAGAATGGAGGTGAGTGAAATCATAGAATGGAGGTGTGTGAAGTCAGAATGGAGGTGTGAGAAGTCACAGAATGGAGGGGTGTGAATTCAGAATGGAGGTGAGTGAAGTCATAGAATGGAGGTGTCTGAAGTCAGAATGGAGGTGTGTGAACTCATAGAATGGAGGTGTGTGAAGTCACAATGGAGGTGTGTGAAATCACAGAATGGAGGTGTGTGAAGTCACAAAATGGAGGTGTGTGAAATGATAGAATGTATGTGTGTGAAGTCATAGAATGGATGTTTGTGAAGTAAGAATGAAGGTGTGTGAAGTCAAAGAATTGAGGTGTGTGACGTCACAGAATGGAGTTGTGTGAAGTCATAGAATGGAGCTGTGTGAAGTCACAGAATGGAGGTGTGTGAATTCAGAATGGAGGTGAGTGAAGTCATAGAATGGAGGTGTGTGAAGTCATAGAATGGAGGTGTGTGAAGTCAGAATGGAGGTGTGTGAAGTCACAGAATTGAGGTGTGTGAACACAGAATGGAGGTTTGTGAAGTCACATAATGGATGTGTGTGCAGTCATAGAATGGATGTGTGTGAAGTCATAGAATGGATGTTTGTGAAGAAAGAATGAAGGTGTGTGAAGTCATAGAATAGAGGTGTGTGAAGGCAAAGAATGGAGGTGTGTGAAGTCATAGAATGAATGTGTGTGAAGTCATAGAATGGAGGTGTGTGAAATCATAGAATGGAGTTTTGCGAAGTCACAGAATGGAGCTGTGTGAAGTCAGAATGGAGGTGTGTGAAATGATAGAATGTATGTGTGTGAAGTCATAGAATGGATGTTTGTGAAGTAAGAATGAAGGTGTGTGAAGTCAAAGAATTGAGGTGTGTGACGTCACAGAATGGAGTTGTGTGAAGTCATAGAATGGAGCTGTGTGAAGTCACAGAATGGAGGTGTGTGAATTCAGAATGGAGGTGAGTGAAGTCATAGAATGGAGGTGTGTGAAGTCATAGAATGGAGGTGTGTGAAATCATACAATGGAGGTGTCTGAAATCATAGAATGGAGGTGTTTGAAGTCACAGAATGGAGGTGTGTGAAGTCAGAATGGAGGTGTGTGAAGTCATAGAATTGAGGTGTTTGAAATCAGAATGGAGGTGTGTGAACTCATAGAACGGAGGTGTGTGAAATCACAATGGAGGTGTGTGAAGTCATAGAATGGAGGTGGGTGAAGTCACAGAATGCAGGTGTGTGAAGTCATAGAATGGAGGTGTGTGAAGTCATAGAATGGAGGTGTGTGAAGTCAGAATGGAGGTGTGTGAAGTCACAGAATTGAGGTGTGTGAACACAGAATGGAGGTTTGTGAAGTCACATAATGGATGTGTGTGCAGTCATAGAATGGATGTGAGTGAAGTCATAGAATGGATGTTTGTGAAGAAAGAATGAAGGTGTGTGAAGTCATAGAATAGAGGTGTGTGAAGGCAAAGAATGGAGGTGTGTGAAGTCATAGAATGGATGTGTGTGAAGTCATAGAATGAAGGTGTGTGAAATCATAGAATGGAGTTTTGAGAAGTCACAGAATGGAGCTGTGTGAAGTCAGAATGGAGGTGTGTGAAGTCATAGAATAGAAGTGTGTGAAGTCAAAATGGAGGTGTGTGAAGTCATAGAATGGATGTGTGTGAAGTCACAGAATTGAGGTGTGTGAAGTCATAGAATGGAGGTGTGTGAATTCATAGAATGGAGGTGTGTGAAATCACAGAATGGAGGTGTGTGAAGTCACAGAATGGAGGTGTTTGAACTCACAATAGAGGTGTGTGAAGTCACAGAATGGAGGTGTGTGAAGTCATAGAATGGAAGTGTGTGAAGTCATAGAATGGAGGTGTGTGAAGTCATAGAATGGATGTGTGTGAAGTCACAGAACTGAGGTGTGTGAAGTCATAGAATGGAGGTATGTGAATTCATAGAATGGAGGTGTGTGAAATCGCAGAATGGAGGTGTGTGAAGTCACAGAATGGAGGTTTGTGAAGACATACAATGGAGGTGTGTGAAGTCATAGAATGGATGTTTCTAAAGTAAGACTGAATGTGTGTGAAGTCATAGAATGGATGTGTGTGAAGTAAAAATTAAGGTGTGTGAACTCATAGAATGGAGGTGTGTGAACTCATAGATTGGAGGTGTGAAGTCATGGAATGGAGGTGTGTGAAGTCAAAGAATGGAGGTGTGTGAAGTCAAACAATAGAGGTGTGTGAAGTCACAGAATGGAGGTGTGTGAAGTCACAGATTGGATGTGTGTGAAGTCAAAACGGAGGAGTGCGAAGTCAAAAAGGTGGTGTGGGAAGTCCAAATTGAGGTGTGTGAAGTCACAGAATGGAGGTATATGAACTCAGAATGGAGGTGTGGGAAGTCATAGATGGAGGTGTGGGAAGTCATAGTATGGAGGTGTGTGAAATTATAGAAAGGAGTTTTGTGAACTCACAGAATGGACTGTGTGAAGTCAGAATGGAGGTGTGTGAAGTCATAGAATGGAGGTGTGTGAAGTCAGAATGGAGGTGTGTGAACTCATAGAATGGAGGTGTGTGAAGTCACAATGGAGGTGTGTGAAATCATAGAATGGAGGTGTGTGAAGTCACAAAATGGAGGTGTGTGAAATGATAGAATGTATGTGTGTGAAGTCATAGAATGGATGTTTGTGAAGTAAGAATGAAGGTGTGTGAAGTCAAAGAATTGAGGTGTGTGACGTCACAGAATGGAGGTGTGTGAAGTCATAGAATGGAGCTGTGTGAAGTCACAGAATGGAGGTGTGTGAAGTCACAGAATGGAGGTGTGTGAAGTCATAGAATGGAGGTGTGTGAAGTCATAGAATGGAGGTGTGTGAAGTCAGATTGGTGGTGTGTGAAGTCACAGAATTGAGGTGTGTGAACACAGAATGGAGGTTTGTGAAGTCACATAATGGAGGTGTGTGAAGTCGTAGAATGGAGGTGTGTGAAGTCATAGAATGGATGTTTGTGAAGTAAGAATGAAGGTGTGTGAAGTCATAGAATAGTGGTATGTGAAGTCAAAGAATGGAGGTGTGTGAAGTCATAGAATTGAGGTGTGTGAAGACATTGAATGGAGGTGTGTGAAGTCACAGAATGG
Organism: Megascapheus bottae; assembly: GCA_024803745.1. Classification (NCBI taxonomy): domain Eukaryota; kingdom Metazoa; phylum Chordata; class Mammalia; order Rodentia; family Geomyidae; genus Megascapheus; species Megascapheus bottae. The sequence continues at coordinate 169,353 of JANJXV010000921.1, read as the reverse complement.
ATGTGTGTGAAGTCAGAACGGAGGTGTGAAGTCGCTGAATGGAGTTGGGTGAAGTCATAGAAAGGAGGTGTGGGAAGTCATAGAATGGAGGTGTGTGAAGTCATAGAGTGGAGGGGAGTGAAGTCACATTCGAGGTCTGTGAAGTCATAGAATGGAGGTGTGTGAAGTCAGAATGATGGTGTGTGAAGTCATAGAATGGAGATGTGTTAACTCCTAGAATGGAGGTGTGTGACGTCACAATGGAAGTGTGTGAAGTCATAGAATGGAGGTGTGTGAAGGCACAGAATGGAGGTGTGTGAAGTCATTCAATGGAGGTGTGTGAAGTCAGAATGGAGGTGTTTGAAGTCATAGATGGACGTGTGAAGTCACAGTATGGAGGTGTGTGAAATCATAGAATGGAGGTTTGTGAAGTCTCAGAATGAAGCTGTGTGAAGTCAGAATGGCAGTGAGTGAAGGCATAGAATGGAGGTGTGTGAAATCAAAATGGAAGTGTGTGAAATCATAGAATCGTGGTGTGTGAGGTCACAATGGAGGTGTGTGAAGTCATAGAATGGAGGTGTGTGAAATCACAGAATGGAGGTGTGTGAAGTCATAGAATGGAGGTGTGTGAAGTCATAGAATGGAGGTGTGTGAAGTCACAGAATGAAGGTGTGTGAAGTCACAGAATGGAGGGGTGTGAACTCAGAATGGAGGTAGGTGAAGTCAAAGAATGGAGGTGTGTGAAGTCATAGAATGTAGGTGTGTGAAGTCACAGAATGGAGGTGTGTGAATTCATAGAATGGAGGTGTGTGAAGTCATAGAATGGAGGTGTGTGAAGTCATAGAATGGAGGTGTGTGAAGTCACAGATTGGAGGTGTTTGAAGTCACAGAATGGATGTGTGTGAACTCACAATGGAGGTGTGTGAAGTCACAGAATGGAGGTGTGTGAAGTCACAGAAGGGAGTATGAAGTCATATAATGGAGGTGTGTGAAGTCATAGAATGGATGTTTCTAAAGTAAAACTGAATGTGTGTGAAGTCATAGAATGGCGGTGTGTGAAGTCAAAATTAAGGTGTGTGAACTCATAGAATGTAGGTGTGTGAACTCATAGATTGGAGGTGTGAAGTCATGGAATGGAGGTGTGTGAACTCAAAGAATGGAGGTGTGTGAAGTCAAACAATAGAGGTGTGTGAAGTCACAGAATGGAGGTGTGTGAAGTCACAGATTGGAAGTGTGTGAAGTCAAAACGGAGGAGTGTGAAGTCAAAAAGGTGGTGTGGGAAGTCACAAATGGAGATGGGTGAAGTCACAGAATGGAGGTATGTGAACTCAGAATGGAGGTGTGTGATGTCATAGGTGGAGGTGTGGGAAGTCATAGTATAGAGGTGTATGAAATTATAGAAAGGAGTTTTGTGAACTCACAGAATGGACTGTGTGAAGTCAGAATGGAGGTGTGTGAAGTCATAGAATGGAGGTGTTTGAAATCAGAATGGAGGTGTGTGAACTCATAGAACGGAGGTGTGTGAAATCACAATGGAGGTGTGTGAAGTCATAGAATGGAGGTGGGTGAAGTCACAGAATGCAAGTGTGTGAAGTCATAGAATGGAGGTGTGTGAAGTCATAGAATGGAGGTGTGTGAAGTCAGAATGGAGGTGTGTGAAGTCACAGAATTGAGGTGTGTGAACACAGAATGGAGGTTTCTGAAGTCACATAATGGATGTGTGTGTAGTCATAGAATGGATGTGTGTGAAGTCATAGAATGGATGTTTGTGAAGAAAGAATGAAGGTGTGTGAAGTCATAGAATAGAGGTGTGTGAAGGCAAAGAATGGAGGTGTGTGAAGTCATAGAATGGATGTGTGTGAAGTCATAGAATGGAGGTGTGTGAAATCATAGAATGGAGTTTTGCGAAGTCACAGAATGGAGCTGTGTGAAGTCAGAATGGAGGTGTGTGAAGTCATAGAATAGAAGTGTGTGAAGTCAAAATGGAGGTGTGTGAAGTCATAGAATGGATGTGTGTGAAGTCACAGAATTGAGGTGTGTGAAGTCATAGAATGGAGGTGTGTGAATTCATAGAATGGAGGTGTGTGAAATCACAGAATGGAGGTGTGTGAAGTCACAGAATGGAGGTGTTTGAACTAACAATAGAGGTGTGTGAAGTCACAGAATGGAGGTGTGTGAACTCAGAATGGAGGTGTGTGAAGTCACAGAAGGGAGGTTTATGAAGTCATATAGTGGAGGTGTGTGAAGTCATAGAATGGATGTTTGTGAAGTAAGAATGAAGGTGTGTGAAGTCATAGAATGGAGGTGTGTGAAGTCAAAATGAAGGTGTGTGAAGTCATAGAATGGAGGTGTGTGAACTCATAAAATGGAGGTGTGTGAAGTCATGGAATGGAGGTGTGTGAAGTCAGAATGGAGGTGTGAGAAGTCACAGAATGGAGGTGTGTGAATTCAGAATGGAGGTGAGTGAAGTCATAGAATGGAGGTGTGTGAAGTCAGAATGGAGGTGTGAGAAGTCACAGAATGGAGGGGTGTGAATTCAGAATGGAGGTGAGTGAAGTCATAGAATGGAGGTGTCTGAAGTCAGAATGGAGGTGTGTGAACTCATAGAATGGAGGTGTGTGAAGTCACAATGGAGGTGTGTGAAATCACAGAATGGAGGTGTGTGAAGTCACAAAATGGAGGTGTGTGAAATGATAGAATGTATGTGTGTGAAGTCATAGAATGGATGTTTGTGAAGTAAGAATGAAGGTGTGTGAAGTCAAAGAATTGAGGTGTGTGACGTCACAGAATGGAGTTGTGTGAAGTCATAGAATGGAGCTGTGTGAAGTCACAGAATGGAGGTGTGTGAATCCAGAATGGAGGTGAGTGAAGTCATAGAATGGAGGTGTGTGAAGTCATAGAATGGAGGTGTGTGAAATCATACAATGGAGGTGTCTGAAATCATAGAATGGAGGTGTTTGAAGTCACAGAATGGAGGTGTGTGAAGTCAGAATGGAGGTGTGTGAAGTCATAGAATTGAGGTGTTTGAAATCAGAATGGAGGTGTGTGAACTCATAGAACGGAGGTGTGTGAAATCACAATGGAGGTGTGTGAAGTCATAGAATGGAGGTGGGTGAAGTCACAGAATGCAGGTGTGTGAAGTCATAGAATGGAGGTGTGTGAAGTCACAGAATGGAGGTGTGTGAAGTCAGAATGGAGGTGTGTGAAGTCACAGAATTGAGGTGTGTGAACACAGAATGGAGGTTTGTGAAGTCACATAATGGATGTGTGTGCAGTCATAGAATGGATGTGTGTGAAGTCATAGAATGGATGTTTGTGAAGAAAGAATGAAGGTGTGTGAAGTCATAGAATAGAGGTGTGTGAAGGCAAAGAATGGAGGTGTGTGAAGTCATAGAATGGATGTGTGTGAAGTCATAGAATGGAGGTGTGTGAAATCATAGAATGGAGTTTTGCGAAGTCACAGAATGGAGCTGTGTGAAGTCAGAATGGAGGTGTGTGAAATGATAGAATGTATGTGTGTGAAGTCATAGAATGGATGTTTGTGAAGTAAGAATGAAGGTGTGTGAAGTCAAAGAATTGAGGTGTGTGACGTCACAGAATGGAGTTGTGTGAAGTCATAGAATGGAGCTGTGTGAAGTCACAGAATGGAGGTGTGTGAATTCAGAATGGAGGTGAGTGAAGTCATAGAATGGAGGTGTGTGAATTCATAGAATGGAGGTGTGTGAAATCGCAGAATGGAGGTGTGTGAAGTCACAGAATGGAGGTTTGTGAAGACATACAATGGAGGTGTGTGAAGTCATAGAATGGATGTTTCTAAAGTAAGACTGAATGTGTGTGAAGTCATAGAATGGATGTGAGTGAAGTAAAAATTAAGGTGTGTGAACTCATAGAATGGAGGTGTGTGAACTCATAGATTGGAGGTGTGAAGTCATGGAATGGAGGTGTGTGAACTCAAAGAATGGAGGTGTGTGAAGTCAAACAATAGAGGTGTGTGAAGTCACAGAATGGAGGTGTGTGAAGTCACAGATTGGAAGTGTGTGAAGTCAAAACGGAGGAGTGCGAAGTCAAAAAGGTGGTGTGGGAAGTCACAAATTGAGGTGTGTGAAGTCACAGAATGGAGGTATGTGAACTCAGAATGGAGGTGTGGGAAGTCATAGATGGAGGTGTGGGAAGTCATAGTATGGAGGTGTGTGAAATTATAGAAAGGAGTTTTGTGAACTCACAGAATGGACTGTGTGAAGTCAGAATGGAGGTGTGTGAAGTCATAGAATGGAGGTGTGTGAAGTCAGAATGGAGGTGTGTGAACTCATAGAATGGAGGTGTGTGAAGTCACAATGGAGGTGTGTGAAATCATAGAATGGAGGTGTGTGAAGTCACAAAATGGAGGTGTGTGAAATGATAGAATGTATGTGTGTGAAGTCATAGAATGGATGTTTGTGAAGTAAGAATGAAGGTGTGTGAAGTCAAAGAATTGAGGTGTGTGACGTCACAGGATGGAGTTGTGTGAAGTCATAGAATGGAGCTGTGTGAAGTCACGGAATGGAGGTGTGTGAAGTCACAGAATGGAGGTGTGTGAAGTCATAGAATGGAGGTGTGTGAAGTCATAGAATGGAAGTGTGTGAAGTCAGATTGGAGGTGTGTGAAGTCACAGAATTGAGGTGTGTGAACACAGAATGGAGGTTTGTGAAGTCACATAATGGAGGTGTGTGAAGTCGTAGAATGGAGGTGTGTGAAGTCATAGAATGGATGTTTGTGAAGTAAGAATGAAGGTGTGTGAAGTCATAGAATAGTGGTATGTGAAGTCAAAGAATGGAGGTGTGTGAAGTCATAGAATGGAGGTGTGTGAAGACATTGAATTGAGGTGTGTGAAGTCACAGAATGGAGGTGTGTGAAGTCAGAACGGAGGTGTGAAGTCGCTGAATGGAGTTGGGTGAAGTCATAGAAAGGAGGTGTGGGAAGTCATAGAATGGAGGTGTGTGAAGTCATAGAGTGGAGGTGAGTGAAGTCACATTCGAGGTCTGTGAAGTCATAGAATGGAGGTGTGTGAAGTCAGAATGGAGGTGTGTGAAGTCATAGAATGGAGATGTGTTAACTCCTAGAATGGAGGTGTGTGACGACACAATGGAAGTGTGTGAAGTCATAGAATGGAGGTGTGTGAAGTCACAGAATGGAGGTGTTTGAAGTCATTCAATGGAGGTGTGTGAAGTCAGAATTGAGGTGTTTGAAGTCATAGATGGACGTGTGTGAAGTCATAGTATGGAGGTGTGTGAAATCATAGAATGGAGGTTTGTGAAGTCTCAGAATGAAGCTGTGTGAAGTCAGAATGGCAGTGAGTGAAGGCATAGAATGGAGGTGTGTGAAATCAAAATGGAAGTGTGTGAAATCATAGAATCGTGGTGTGTGAGGTCACAATGGAGGTGTGTGAAGTCATAGAATGGAGGTGTGTGAAATCACAGAATGGAGGTGTGTGAAGTCATAGAATGGAGGTGTGTGAAGTCATAGAATGGAGGTGTGTGAAGTCACAGAATGAAGGTGTGTGAAGTCACAGAATGGAGGGGTGTGAACTCAGAATGGAAGTAGGTGAAGTCAAAGAATGGAGGTGTGTGAAGTCATAGAATGTAGGTGTGTGAAGTCACAGAATGGAGGTGTGTGAACTCACAATGGAGGTGTGTGAAGACACAGAATGGAGGTGTGTGAAGTCATAGAATTGAAGTGTGTGAAGTCATAGAATGGAGGTGTGTGAAGTCAAAATGGAGGTGTGTGAAGTCACAGAATGGAGGTGTGTGAAGTCACAGAAGGGAGGTTTATGAAGTCATATAATGGAGGTGTGTGAAGTCATAGAATGGATGTTTCTAAAGTAAGACTGAATGTGTGTGAAGTCATAGAATGGAGGTGTGTGAAGTCAAAATTAAGGTGTGTGAACTCATAGAATGGAGGTGTGTGAACTCATAGATTGGAGGTGTGAAGTCATGGAATGGAGGTGTGTGAACTCAAAGAATGGAGGTGTGTGAAGTCAAACAATAGAGGTGTGTGAAGTCACAGAATGGAGGTGTGTGAAGTCACAGATTGGAAGTGTGTGAAGTCAAAACGGAGGAATGTGAAGTCAAAAATGTGGTGTGGGAAGTCACAAATGGAGGTGTGTGAAGTCACAGAATGGAGGTATGTGAACTCAGAATGGAGGTGTGTGAAGTCATAGATGGAGGTGTGGGAAGTCATAGTATGGAGGTGTGTGAAATTATAGAAAGGAGTTTTGTGAACTCACAGAATGGACTGTGTGAAGTCAGAATGGAGGTGTGTGAAGTCATAGAATGGAGGTGTGTGAAGTCAGAATGGAGGTGTGTGAACTCATAGAATGGAGGTGTGTGAAGTCACAATGGAGGTGTGTGAAATCATAGAATGGAGGTGTGTGAAGTCACAAAATGGAGGTGTGTGAAATGATAGAATGTATGTGTGTGAAGTCATAGAATGGATGTTTGTGAAGTAAGAATGAAGGTGTGTGAAGTCAAAGAATTGAGGTGTGTGACGTCACAGAATGGAGTTGTGTGAAGTCATAGAATGGAGCTGTGTGAAGTCACAGAATGGAGGTGTGTGAAGTCACAGAATGGAGGTGTGTGAAGTCATAGAATGGAGGTGTGTGAAGTCATAGAATGGAGGTGTGTGAAGTCAGATTGGAGGTGTGTGAAGTCACAGAATTGAGGTGTGTGAACACAGAATGGAGGTTTGTAAAGTCACATAATGGAGGTGTGTGAAGTCGTAGAATGGAGGTGTGTGAAGTCATAGAATGGATGTTTGTGAAGTAAGAATGAAGGTGTGTGAAGTCATAGAATAGTGGTGTGTGAAGTCAAAGAATGGAGGTGTGTGAAGTCATAGAATGGAGGTGTGTGAAGTCATAGAATGGAGGTATGTAAAGTCACAGAATGGAGGTGTGTGAAGTCAGAATGGAGGTGGGAAGTCGCTGAATGGAGTTGGGTGAAGTCATAGAAAGGAGGTGTGGGAAGTCATAGAATGGAGGAGTGTGAAGTCATAGAGTGGAGTTGAGTGAAGTCACATTCGAGGTCTATAAAGTCATAGAATGGAGTTGTGTGAAGTCAGAATGGAGGTGTGTGAAGTCATAGAATGGAGATGTGTTAACTCATAGAATGGAGGTGTGTGACGTCACAATGGAAGTGTGTGAAGTCATACAATGGAGGTGTGTGAAGTCAGAATGGAGGTGTGTGAAGTCATAGATGGACGTGTGTGAAGTCATAGTATGGAGGTGTCAGAATGAAGCTGTGTGAAGTCAGAATGGCAGTGAGTGAAGGCATAGAATGGAGGTGTGTGAAGTCAAAATGGAAGTGTGTGAAATCATAGAATCGTGGTGTGTGAGATCACACTGGAGGTGTGTGAAGTCATAGAATGGAAGTGTGTGAAATCACAGAATGGAGCTGTGTGAAGTCATAGAATGGAGGTGTGTGAAGTCATAGAATGGAGGTGTGTGAAGTCACAGAATGAAGGTGTGTGAAGTCACAGAATGGAGGGGTGTGAACTCAGAATGGAGGTAGGTGAAGTCAAAAAGGTGGTGTGGGAAGTCACAAATGGAGGTGTGTGAATTCACAGAATGGAGGTATGTGAACTCAGAATGGAGGTGTGTGAAGTCATAGATGGAGGTGTGGGAAGTCATAGTATGGAGGTGTGTGAAATTATAGAAAGGAGTTTTGTGAACTCACAGAATGGACTGTGTGAAGTCAGAATGGAGGTGTGTGAAGTCATAGAATGGAGGTGTTTGAAGTCAGAATGGAGGTGTGTGAACTCATAGAATGGAGGTGTGTGAAGTCATAGAATGGAGGTGTGTGAAATCACAGAATGGAGGTGTGTGAAGTCACAGAATGGAGGTGTGTGAACTCAAAATGGAGGTGTGTGAAGTCACAGAATGGAGGTGTGTGAAGTCATAGAATTGAAGTGTGTGAAGTCAGAGATTGGAGGTGTGTGACGTCAAAATGGAGGTGTGTGAAGTCACAGAATGGAGCTGTGTGAAGTCACGGAATGGAGGTGTGTGAAGTCACAGAAGGGAGGTTTATGAAGTCATATAATGGAGGTGTGTGAAGTCATAGAATGGATGTTTGTGAAGTAAGAATGAAGGTGTATGAAGTCATAGAATGTAGGTGTGTGAAGTCACAGAATGGAGGTGTGTGAATTCATAGAATGGAGGTGTGTAAAGTCATAGAATGGAGTTGTGTGAAGTCATAGAATGGAGGTGTGTGAAGTCACAGAATGGAGGTGTGTGAAGTCACAGAATGGAGGTGTGTGAACTCACAATGGAGGTGTGTGAAGTCACAGAATGGAGGTATGTGAAGTCATAGAATTGAAGTGTGTGAAGTCATAGAATGGAGATGTGTGAAGTCAAAATGGGGGTGTGTGAAGTGACAGAATGGAGGTGTGTGAACTCAGAATGGAGGTCACAGAAGGGAGGTTTATGAAGTCATATAATGGAGGTGTGTGAAGTCATAGAATGGATGTTTGTGAAGTAAGAATGAAGGTGTGTGAAGTCATAGAATGGAGGTGTGTGAAGTCAAAATGAAGGTGTGTGAACTCATAGAATGGAGGTGTGTGAACTCATAGAATGGAGGTGTGTGAAGTCATGGAATGGAGGTGTGTGAAGTCAGAATGGAGGTGTGAGAAGTCACAGAATGGAGGTGTGTGAAGTCAGAATGGAGGTGTGAGAAGTCATAGAATGGAGGTGTGTGAAGTCAGAATGGAGGTGTGAGAAGTCACAGAATGGAGGTGTGTGAATTCAGAATGGAGGTGAGTGGAGTCATAGAATGGAGGTGTGTGAAGTCTTAGAATGGAGGTGTGTGAAATCATATAATGGAGGTGTCTGAAATCATAGAATGGAGGTGTTTGAAGTCACAGAATGGAGGTGTGTGAAGTCATAGAATGGAGGTGTGTGAAGTCATAGAATTGAGGTGTTTGAAATCAGAATGGAGGTGTGTGAACTCATAGAATGGAGGTGTGTGAAATCACAATGGAGGTGTGTGAAATCATAGAATGGAGGTGTGTGAAGTCACAGAATGCAGGTGTGTGAAGTCATAGAATGGAGGTGTGTGAAGTCATAGAATGGAGGTGTGTGAAGTCAGAATGGAGGTGTGTGAAGTCACAGAATTGAGGTGTGTGAACACAGAATGGAGGTTTGTGAAGTCACATAATGGATGTGTGTGAAGTCATAGAATGGATGTGCGTGAAGTCATAGAATGGATGTTTGTGAAGAAAGAATGAAGGTGTGTGAAGTCATAGATTGGAGGTGTGAAGTCATGGAATGGAGGTGTGTTAAGTCATAGAATGGAGGTGTGTGAAATCATAGAATGGAGTTTTGTGAAGTCACAGAATGGAGCTGTGTGAAGTCAGAATGGAGGTGTGTGAAGTCATAGAATAGAAGTGTGTGAAGTCAAAATGGAGGTGTGTGAAGTCATGGAATGGATGTGTGTGAAGTCACAGAATTGAGGTGTGTGAAGTCATAGAATGGAGGTGTGTGAATTCATAGTATGGAGGTGTGTGAAATCACAGAATGGAGGTGAGTGAAGTCACAGAATGGAGGTGTTTGAACTCACAATAGAGGTGTGTGAAGTCACATAATGGATGTGTGTGAAGTCATAGAAAGGAAGTGTGTGAAGTCATAGAATGGAGGTGTGTGAATTCATAGAATGGATGTGTGTGAAGTCACACAATTGAGATGTGTGAAGTCATAGAATGGAGGTGTGTGAATTCATAGAATGGAGGTGTGTGAAATCACAGAATGGAGGTGTGTGAAGTCACAGAATGGAGGTGTTTGAACTCACAATAGAGGTGTGTCAGGTCACAGAATAGAGGTTTGTGAAGTCATAGAATGGAAGTGTGTGAAGTCATAGAATGGAGGTGTGTGAAGTCAGAATGGACGTGTGAAGTCACAGAATTGAGGTGTGTGAAGTCACAGAATGGAGGTTTGTGAAGACATACAATGGAGGTGTGTGAAGTCATAGAATGGCTGTTTCTAAAGTAAGACTGAGTGTGTGTGAAGTCATAGAATGGAGGTGTGTGAGGTCAAAATTAAGGTGTGTGAACTCATAGAATGGAGGTGTGTGAACTCATAGATTGGAGGTGTGAAGTCATGGAATGGAGGTGTGTGAAGTCAAAGAATGGAGGTGTGTGAATTCAAACAATAGAAGTGTGCGAAGTCACAGAATGGAGGTGTGTGAAGTCACAGATTGGAAGTGTGTGAAGTCAAAACGGAGGATTGTGAAGTCAAAAAGGTGGTGTGTGAAGTCACAAATGGAGGTGTGTGAAGTCACAGAATGAAGGTATGTGAACTCAGAATGTGGGTGTGTGAAGTCATAGATGGAGGTGTGGGAAGTCATAGTATGGAGGTGTGTGAAATTATAGAAAGGAGTTTTGTGAACTCACAGAATGGACTGTGTGAAGTCAGAATGGAGGTGTGTGAAGTCATAGAATGGAGGTGTGTGAAGTCAGAATGGAGGTGTGTGAACTCATAGAATGGAGGTGTGTGAAGTCACAATGGAGGTGTGTAAAATTATAGAATGGAGGTGTGTGAAGTCACAAAATGGAGGTGTGTGAAATGATAGAATGTATGTGTGTGAAGTCATAGAATGGATGTTTGTGAAGTAAGAATGAAGGTGTGTAAAGTCATGGAATGGAGGTGTGTGACGTCACAGAATGGAGTTGTGTGAAGTCATAGAATGGAGCTGTGTGAAGTCACGAAATGGAGGTGTGTGAAGTCACAGAATGGAGTTGTGTGAATCATAGAATGGAGGTGGGAGAAGTCACAGAATGGAGGTGTGTGAATTCAGAATGGAGGTGAGTGAAGTCATAGAATGGAGGTGTGTGAAGTCATAGAATGGAGGTGTGTGAAATCATACAATGGAGGTGTCTGAAATCATAGAATGGAGGTGTTTGAAGTCACAGAATGGAGGTGTGTGAAGTCAGAATGGAGGTGTGTGAAGTCATAGAATTGAGCTGTTTGAAATCAGAATGGAGGTGTGTGAACTCATAGAACAGAGGTGTGTGAAATCACAATGGAGGTGTGTGAAGTCATAGAATGGAGGTGGGTGAAGTCACAGAATGCAGGTGTGTGAAGTCATAGAATGGAGGTGTGTGAAGTCATAGAATGGAGGTGTGTGAAGTCAGAATGGATGTGTGTGAAGTCACAGAATTGAGGTGTGTGAACACAGAATGGAGGTTTGTGAAGTCACATAATGGATGTGTGTGCAGTCATAGAATGGATGTGTGTGAAGTCATAGAATGGATGTTTGTGAAGAAAGAATGAAGGTGTGTGAAGTCATAGAATAGAGGTGTGTGAAGGCAAAGAATGGAGGTGTGTGAAGTCATAGAATGGATGTGTGTGAAGTCATAGAATGGAGGTGTGTGAAATCATAGAATGGAGTTTTGCGAAGTCACAGAATGGAGCGGTGTGAAGTCAGAATGGAGGTGTGTGAAGTCACAGAATAGAAGTGTGTGAAGTCAAAATGGAGGTGTGTGAACTCATAGAATGGATGTGTGTGAAGTCACAGAATTGAGGTGTGTGAAGTCATAGAATGGAGGTGTGTGAATTCATAGAATGGAGGTGTGTGAAATCACAGAATGGAGGTGTGTGAAGTCACAGAATGGAGGTGTTTGAACTCACAATAGAGGTGTGTGAAGTCACAGAATTGAGGTGTGTGAAGTCATAGAATGGAAGTGTGTGAAGTCATAGAATGGAGGTGTGTGAAGTCATAGAATGGATGTGTGTGAAGTCACAGAATTGAGGTGTTTGAAGTCATAGAATGGAGGTGCGTGAATTCATAGAATGGAGGTGTGTGAAATCGCAGAATGGAGGTGTGTGAAGTCACAGAATGGAGGTTTGTGAAGACATACAATGGAGGTGTGTGAAGTCATAGAATGAATGTTTCTAAAGTAAGACTGAATGTGTGTGAAGTCATAGAATGGAGGTGTGTGAACTCATAGATTGGAGGTGTGAAGTCATGGAATGGAGGTGTGTGAACTCAAAGAATGGAGGTGTGTGAAGTCAAACAATAGAGGTGTGTGAAGTCACAGAATGGAGGTGTGTGAAGTCACAGATTGGAAGTGTGTGAAGTCAAAACGGAGGAGTGTGAAGTCAAAAAGGTGGTGTGGGAAGTCACAAATGGAGGTGTGTGAAGTCACAGAATGGAGGTATGTGAACTCAGAATGGAGGTGTGGGAAGTCATAGTATGGAGGTGTGTGAAATTATAGAAAGGAGTTTTGTGAACTCACAGAATGGACTGTGTGAAGTCAGAATGGAGGTGTGTGAAGTCATAGAATGGAGGTGTGTGAAGTCAGAATGGAGGTGTGTGAACTCATAGAATGGAGGTGTGTGAAGTCACAAAGGAGGTGTGTGAAATCATAGAATGGAGGTGTGTGAAGTCACAACATGGAAGTGTGTGAAATGATAGAATGTATGTGTGTGAAGTCATAGAATGGATGTTTGTGAAGTAAGAATGAAGGTGTGTGAAGTCAAAGAATTGAGGTGTGTGACGTCATAGAATGGAGTTGTGTGAAGTCATAGAATGGAGCTGTGTGAAGTCACAGAATGGAGGTGTGTGAAGTCACAGAATGGAGGTGTGTGAAGTCATAGAATGGAGGTGTGTGAAGTCATAGAATGGAGGTGTGTGAAGTCAGATTGGTGGTGTGTGAAGTCACAGAATTGAGGTGGGTGAACACAAAATGGAGGTTTGTGAAGTCACATAATGGAGGTTTGTGAAGTCGTAGAATGGAGGTGTGTGAAGTCATAGAATGGATGTTTGTGAAGTAAGAATGAAGGTGTGTGAAGTCAGAGAATAGTGGTATGTGAAGTCAAAGAATGGAGGTGTGTGAAGTCATAGAATGGAGGTGTGTGAAGACATTGAATGGAGGTGCGTGAAGTCACAGAATGGAGGTGTGTGAAGTCAGAACGGAGGTGTGAAGTCGCTGAATGGAGTTGGGTGAAGTCATAGAAAGGAGGTGTGGGAAGTCATAGAATGGAGGTGTGTGAAGTCATAGAGTGGAGGTGAGTGGAGGCACATTAGAGGTCTGTGAAGTCATAGAATGGAGGTGTGTGAAGTCAGAATGGAGGTGTGTGAAATCATAGAATGGAGATGTGTTAACTCCTAGAATGGAGGTGTGTGACGTCACAATGGAAGTGTGTGAAGTCATAGAATGGAGGTGTGTGAAGGCACAGAATGGAGGTGTGTGAAGTCATTCAATGGAGGTGTGTGAAGTCAGAATGGAGGTGTTTGAAGTCATAGATGGACGTGTGTGAAGTCATAGTATGGAGGTGTGTGAAATCATAGAATGGAGGTTTGTGAAGTCTCAGAATGAAGCTGTGTGAAGTCAGAATGGCAGTGAGTGAAGGCATAGAATGGAGGTGTGTGAAAACAAAATGGAAGTGTGTGAAATCATAGAATCGTGGTGTGTGAGGTCACAATGGAGGTGTGTGAAGTCATAGAATGGAGGTGTGTGAAGTCATAGAATGGAGGTGTGTGAAGTCACAGAATGAAGGTGTGTGAAGTCACAGAATGGAGGGGTGTGAACTCAGAATGGAGGTAGGTGAAGTCAAAGAATGGAGGTGTGTGAAGTCATAGAATGTAGGAGTGTGAAGTCACAGAATGGAGGTGTGTGAATTCATAGAATAGAGGTGTGTGAAGTCATAGAATGGAGGTGTGTGAAGTCATAGAATGGAGGTGTGTGAAGTCACAGATTGGAGGTGTTTGAAGTCACTGAATGGATGTGTGTGAACTCACAATGGAGGTGTGTGAAGTCACAGAATGGAGGTGTGTGAAGTCATAGAACTGAAGTGTGTGAAGTCATAGAATGGAGGTGTGTGAAGTCAAAATGGAGGTGTGTGAAGTCACAGAATGGAGGTGTGTGAAGTCACAGAAGGGAGGTTTATGAAGTCATATAATGGAGGTGTGTGAAGTCATAGAATGGATGTTTGTGAAGTAAGAATGTAGGTGTGTGAAGTCATAGAATGGAGGTGTGTGAAGTCAAAATGAAGGTGTGTGAACTAATAGAATGGAGGTGTGTGAACTCATAGAATGGAGGTGTGTGAAGTCATGGAATGGAGGTGTGTGAAGTCAGAATGGAGGTGTGAGAAGTCACAGAATGGAGGTGTGTGAATTCAGAATGGAGGTGAGTGAAGTCATAGAATGGAGGTGTGTGAAGTTAGAATGGAGGTGTGAGAAGTCACAGAATGGAGGTGTGTGAATTCAGAATGGAGGTGTGTGAAGTCATAGAATGGAGGTGTGTGAAGTCATAGAATGGAGGTGTGTGAAATCATACAATGGAGGTGTCTGAAATCATAGAATGGAGGTGTTTGAAGTCACAGATTGGAGGTGTGTGAAGTCAGAATGGAGGTGTGTGAAGTCAGAGAATGGAGGTGTGTGAAGTCAGAATGGAGGTGTGAAGTCGCTGAATGGAGGTGGGTGAAGTCATAGAAAGGAGTTGTGGGAAGTCATAGAATGGAGAAGTGTGAAGTCATAGGGTTGAGATGAGTGAAGTCACAGATTCGAGGTCTGTGAAGTCATAGACTGGAGGTGTGTGAAGTCATAGGGTTGAGATGAGTGAAGTCACAGATTCGAGGTCTGTGAAGTCATAGAATGGAGGTGTGTGAATTCAGAATGGAGGTGTGTGAAATCATAGAAAGGAGATGTGTGAACTCATAAAATGGAGGTGTGTGAAATCACAATGGAAGTGTGTGAAGAAATAGAATGGAGGTGTGTGAAGTCACAGAATGGAGGTGTGTGAAGTCATAGAATGGAGGTTTGTGAAGTCACAGAATGGAGCTGTGTGAAGTCATAATGGCGGTGTGTGAAGACATAGAATGGAGGTGTGTGAAGTCAGAATGGAGGTGTGTGAAATCATAGTATCATGGTGTGTGAAGTCACAATGGAGATGTGTGAAATCATGGAATGGAGGTGCGAGAAGTCACAGAATGGAGGTGTGTGAAGTCATAGAATGGAGGTGTGTGAAGTCATAGAATCGTGGTGTGTGAAGTCAAAGAATGGAGGTGTGTGAAGTCACAGAATGGAGGTGTGTGAACTCACAATGGAGGTGCGTGAAGTCACAGAATGGAGGTGAGTGAAGTCACAGAATGGAGGTGTGAGAATTCATAGAATTGAAGTGTGTGAAGTAATAGAATGGAGGTGTGTGAAGTCAAAATGGAGGTGTGGGAAGTCACAGAATGGAGGTGTGTGAACTCAGAATGGAGGTGTGTGAAGTCACAGAATGGAGGTTTGTGAAGACATATAATGGAGGTGTGTGAAGTCATAGAATGGAGTTGTGTGAAGTCAAAATGAAGCTGTGTGAACTCATAGAATGGAGGTGTGTGAATTCACAGAATGGAGGTGTGTGAAGTCATGGAATGGATGTGTGTGAAGTCAGAATGGAGGTGTGAGAAGTCACAGAATGGAGGTGTGTGAATTCAGAATGGAGGTGAGTGAAGTCATAGAATGGAGGTGTGTGAAGTCAGAATGGAGGTGTGAGAAGTCACAGAATGGAGGTGTGTGAATTCATAATGGATGTGAGTGAAGTCATAGAATGGAGGTGTGTGAAGTCATAGAATGGAGGTGTGTGAAATCATACAATGGAGGTGTCGGAAATCATAGAATGGAGGTGTTTGAAGTCACAGAATGGAGGTGTGTGAAGTCAGAATTGAGGTGTGTGAAGTCATAGAATTGAGGTGTCTGAAGTCACAGAATACAGGTGTGTGAAGTCATAGAATGGAGCTGCTTGAAGTCATAGAATGGAGGTGTGTGAAATCATAGAATGGAGGTGTGTGAAGTAAGAATGGAAGTTTGTGAAGTCACAGAATTGAGGTATGTGAAGACACAGGATAGAGGTGTGTGAAGTCAGAATGGAGGTGTGTGAAGTCACAGAATGGAGGTGTGTGAAGTCATAGAAGGGAGGTGTGTGAAGTCAGAATGGAGGTGTGTCAAGTCACAGAATTGAGGTGTGTGAAGCCACAGAATGGAGGTGTGTGAAGTCCTAGAATGGAAGTGTGTGAAGTCATAGAATGGAGGTGTGTGAAGGAAGAATGGAGGTGTGTGAAGTCACAGAATGGAGGTGTGTGAACTCAGAATGGAGGTGTGTGAAGTCACAGAATGGAGGTTCGTGAAGTCATAGAATGGAGGTGTGTGAAGTCAGAGAATGGATGTTTCTGAAGTAAGAATGAAGGTGTGTGAAGTCATAGAATGGAGGTGTGTGAAGTCAGAATGGAGGTGTGAAGTCATAGAATTGGGTTGGGGGAAGTCATAGAAAGGAGGTGTGGGAAGTCATAGAATGGAGGTGTGTGAAGTCATAGAGTGGAGGTGAGTGAAGTCACAGATTCGAGGTCTGTGAAGTCATAGAACGGAGGTGTGTGAAGTCAGAATGCAGGTGTGTGAAGTCATAGAATGGAGATGTGTGAACTCATAGAATGGAGTTGTGTGACGTCATAATGGAAGTGTGTGAAGTCATAGAATGGAGGTGTGTGAAGTCATACAACGGAGGTGTGTGAAGTCAGAATGGAGGTGTGTGAAGTCACAGAATGGAGGTGTGTGAATTCACAATGGAGGTGTGTGAAGTCACAGAATGGAGGTGCATGAAGTCACAGAATGGAGGTGTGTGAAATCATAAAGTGGAAGTGTTTAAAGTCACAGAATGGAGGTGTGTGAAGTCGGAATGGAGGTGTGTGAAGGCACAGAATTGAGGTGTGTGAATTCAGAGAATAGAGGTGTGTGAAGTCAGAATGCATGTGTGAAGTCACAGAAGGGAGGTGTGTGAAGTCACAGAATGGATGTTTGTGAAGTAAGAATGAAGGTGTTTGAAGTCACAGAATGGAGGTGTGTGAAGTTATAGAATGGAGGTGTGTGAAATCATTGAATTGAGGTGTGTGAAGTCATACAATGAAGGTGTGTGAAGTCAGAATGGAGGTGTGTGAAGTCACAGAGTGGAGGTGTGTGAACTCAGAATGGAGGTGTGTGAAGTCATAGATGGAGGTGTGTGAAGACATAGTATGGAGGTGTGTGGAATCATAGAATGGAGTTTTGTGAAGTCACAGAATGGATCTGTGTGAAGTCAGAATGGAGGTGTGTGAACTCATAGAGTGGAGGTGTGTGAAGTCACAATGGAGGTGTGTGAAATCTTAGAATGGAGGTGTGTGAACCCAGAATGCAGGTTTGTGAAGTCACAGAATGGAGGTTTGTGAAGTCATACAATGGAGGTGTGTGAAGTCATAGAATGGATGTTTCTAAAGTAAGAATGAAGGTGCGTGAAGTCATAGAATGGAGGTGTGTGAACTCATAAAATGGAGGTGTGTGAAGTCATGGAATGGAGGTGTGTGAAGTCCAAGAATGGAGGTGTGTGAAGTCAAAGAATGGAGGTGTGTGAACTCACAGAATGGAGGTTGCCAGAGCCAACTGGCGGCAAACCAGGGTTCGCAGATTGGGGTTCCTGAAATCGGGGGCAAGGACTAGCAAGAAATAGAAGAGAGACAGACACAGCGGGTCCGGGATGTCCGCAGTCCAAGTAAAGACTGCGAGACTGCCGGTTAATTTCCACTCCCCCTTCTTCCCTCCTCCTGACCCAGGGAACCTCCAGGTGTTACATTCATATGGTAATTCTCAGGTCATTTGCATAGAATAGGGCCAGAAAGCAATAAAACAATAAAGCCTTCGTCTGATGCAAGCCAAGGTACAGTTTGATTCCACTCTGGTTCACAACAGGAGGTGTGTGAAGTCACAGAATTGAAGTGTGTGAAGTCAAAATGGAGGTGTGTGAAGTCACAGAATGGAGGTCTGTGAAGACACAGAATAGAGGTGTGTGAAGTCAGAATGGAGGTGTGTGAATTCAGAATGGAGGTGTGTGAAATCATAGAATGGAGGTGTGTGAAGCCACAACGCAGGTGTGTGAACTCATGGAATGAAGGTGTGTGAAGTAAAATTGCAGGTGTGTGAAGTCATAGAATGGAGGTGTGTGAAGTCATAGAATGGAGGTGTGTGAAGTCACAGAATGGAGGTGTGTGAAGTCATAGAATGGAGGTGTGTGAAGTCACGGAATGGAGGTGTGTGAAGTCATAGAATGGAGGTGTGTGAAGTCATAGAATGGAGGTGTGTGAAGTCATAGAATGGAGGACTGTGAACTCAGAATGGAGGTTTGTGAAGTCATAGAATGGATGTGTGTGAAGTCACAGAATGGAGGTGTGTGAAGTCATAGAATGGAGGTGTGTGAAGTCATAGCATGGAGGTGTGTGAAGTCATAAAATGGACGTGTGTGAATTCATAGAATGGAGGTGTGTGAAGTCACAATGGAGTTGTGTGAAGTCATAGAATGGTTGTTTTTGATGTCAACGAATGGAGGTGTGTGAAGTCATAGAATGGAGGTGTGTGAAGTCAGATTGGAGGTGTGTGAAACCACAGAATGGAGGTGTGTCAACTCAGAAATGAGGTGTGTGAAGTCATAGAATGGAGGTATGTGAAGTCATAGAATGGAGGTGTGTGAAATCATAGAGTGGAGGTGTGTGAGGTCAAAGAATTGAGGTGTGTGAAGTCAGAATGGAGGTGTGTGAAGTCAGAATGGAGGTGTTTGAAGTCATAGAATGGAATTGTGTGAAGTCATAGAATGGAGGTCTCTGAACTCAGAATGGGGTTTGTGAAGTCATAGAATTGAGGTGTGTGAACTCAGAATGGAGGTGTGTGAAGTCACAGAATGGAGGTGTGTGAAGTCATAGAATGGAGGTGTGTGAAATCACAGAATGGAGGTGTGTGAATTCATAGAATGGAGGTGTGTGAAGTCATAGGATCGAGGTGTGTGAAGTCACAGAATGGAGGTGTGTGAAGTCACAGAATGGAGGTGTGTGAAGTCACAGAATGGAGGTGTGTGAAGTCAGAATGGAGGTGTGTGAAGCCACAGAATGGAGGTGTGTGAAGTCCCAGAATGGAGGTGTGTGAACTCACAGAATGGAGGATTGTGAAGTCATAGAATGGATGTGTGTGAAGTCAGAGAATGGATGTATCTGAAGTAAGAATGAAGGTGTTTGAACTCATAGAATGGAGGTGTGGGAAGTCAAATTGGAGGTGTGTGAACTCATAGAATGGAGGTGTGTGAACTCATAGAACGGAGGTGTGTGAAGTCATGGAATGGAGGTGTGTGAAGTCAAAGATAGAGGTGTGTGAAGTGAAACAATAGAGATGTGTGAAAGGCACAGAATGGAGGTGTGTGAAGTCACAGAATGGAAGTGTGTAAAGTCAAAACAGAGGTGTGTGAAGTCACAGAATGGAGGTGTGTGAAGTCACAGAATGGAGGTGTGTGAAGTCAAAAAGGTGGTGTGTGAAGTCACAGAATGGAGGTGTGTGAAGTCATAGAATGGAGGTGTGTGAAGTCACAGAATGGAGGTGTGTGAAGTCAGAATGAAGGTGTGTGAAGTCACAGAATGGAGGTGTGTGAAGTCACAGAATGGATGTTTGTGAAGTAAGAATGAAGGTGCTTGAAGTCATAGAGTGGAGGTGTGTGAAGTCACAGAATGGAGGTGTGAGAAGTCATAGAATGGAGGCGTGAGAAGTCATAGAATTGAGGTGTGTGAAGTCATAGAATGGAGGTGTGTGAAGTCATAAAATGGAGGTGTGTGAACTCATAGAATGGAGGTGTGTGAAGTAAAAATGGAATTGTGTGAAGTCATAGATTTGTGTTTTTTGATGTCAACGAATGGATGTGTGTGAAGTCATAGAATGGAGGTGTGTGAAGTCAGATTGGAGGTGTGTGAAATCACAGAATCGAGGTGTGTGAAGTCACAGAATGGAGGTGTGTGAGCTCAGAATATAGGTGTGTGAAGCCACAGAATGGAGGTGTGTGAAGTCATAGAATGAAAGTGTGTGAAATCATAGAATGGAGGTGTGTGAAGTCACAGAATTAAGGTGTGTGAAGTCAGAATGGAGGTGTGTGAAGTCAGAATGGAGGTTTGTGAAGTCATAGAATGGAGGTGTGTGAAGTCATAGAATGGAGGTCTGTGAACTCAGAATGGAGGTTTGTGAAGTCATAGAATGGAGGTATGTGAACTCAGAATGGAGGTGTGCGAAGTCACAGAATGGAGGTGTGTGAAGTCATAGAATGGAGGTTTGTGAAATCACAGAATGGAGGTGTGTTAATTCATTGAATGGAGGTGTGTGAAGTCATAGGATCGAGGTGTGTGAAGTCACAGAATGGAGGTGTGTGAAGTCACAGAATGGAGGTGTGTGAAGTCACAGAATGGAGGTGTGTGAACTCAGAATGTAGGTGTGTGCAGCCACAGAATGGAGGTGTGTGAAGTCATAGAATGGAAGTGTGTGAAGTCATAGAAAGGAGGTGTGTGAATTCAGAATGGAGGTGTGTGAAGTCACAGAATGGAGGTTTGTGAAGTCATAGAATGGAGGTGTGTGAAGTCAGAGAATGGATGTTTCTGAAGTAAGAATGAAGGTGTGTGAAGTCATAGAATGGAGATGTGTGAAGTCAAATTGGAGGTGTGTGAACTCATAGAATGGAGGTGTGTGAACTCATAGAATTGAGGTTTGCGAAGTCATAGAATGGAGGTGTGTGAATTCATAGAATGGAGGTGTGTGAAGTCATAGAATGGAGGTGTGTAAAGTCATAGAATGGAGGTGTGTGAATTCATAGAATGGAGGTGTGTGAAGTCACAGAATGGAGGTTTGTGTACTCAAAATGGAGGTGTTTGAAATCAAACAATGGAGGTGTGTGAAGTCATAGAAGGGAAGTGTGTGAAGTCATAGAATGGAGGTGTGTGAAGTCAGAATGGACATGTGTGAAGTCACAGAATTGAGGTGTGTGAACCCAGAATAGAGGTGTGTGAAGTCACAGAATGGAGGTTTGTGAAGTCATACAATGGAGGTGTGTGAAGTCATAGAATGGATGTTTCTAAAGTAAGAATGAAGGTGTATGAAGTCATAGAATGGAGGTGTGTGAAGTCATAGAATGGAGGTTTGTGTACTCAAAATGGAGGTGTTTGCAGTCACAGAATGGAGGTGTGTGAATTCATGGAATGGAGGTGTGTGAATTCATAGAATGGAGGTGTGTGAAGTCACAGAATGGAGGTTTGTGTACTCAAAATGGAGGTGTTGAAGTCAAAGAATGGAGGTGTGTGAAGTCATAGAATGGAAGTGTGTGAAGTCATAGAATGGACGTGTGTGAAGTCAGAATGGACATGTGTGAAGTCACAGAACTGAGGTGTGTGAACCCAGAATGGAGGTGTGTGAAGTCACAGAATGGAGGTTTGTGAAGTCATACAATGGAGGTGTGTGAAGTCATAGAATGGATGTTTCTAAAGTAAGAATGAAGGTGTGTGAAGTCATAGAATGGAGGTGTGTGAAGTCAAAATGGAGGTGTGTGAACTCATAGAATGGAGGTGTGTGAACTCATAGAATTGAGGTGTGTGAAGTCATGGAATGGAGGTGTGTGAAGTCCAAGAATGGAGGTGTGTGAAGTCAAAGAATGGAGGTGTGTGAACTCACAGAGTGGAGGTTGCCGGGGCCAACCGGCGGCAAACCAGGTTTCGCAGATTGGGGTTCCTGAAATCGGGGGCAAGGACTAGCAAGAAAGAGAAGAGAGACAGACACAGCGGGTCCGGGATGTCCGCAGTCCACGTAAAGACTGCCGAGACTGCCTGTTTATTTTCCACAACCCCTTCTTCCCTCCTCCTGACCCAGGAACCTCCAGGTGTTACATTCATATGGCAATTCTCAGGTCATTTACATAGAATAGGGCCAGAAAGCAATAAGACAATAAAGCCATCGTCTGATGCAAGCCAAGGTACAGATTGATTCCACTCTGGCTCACAACAGGAGGTGTGTGAAGTCACAGAATTGAAGTGTGTGAAGTCAAAATGGAGGTGTGTGAAGTCACAGAATGGAGGTGTGTGAAGTCAGAATGGAGGTGTGTGAAGTCAGAATGGAGGTGTGTGAAATCATAGAATGGAGGTGTGTGAAGCCACAACGCAGGTGTGTGAACTCATGTAATGAAGGTGTGTGAAGTAAAATTGCAGGTGTGTGAAGTCACAGAATGGAGGTGTGTGAAGTCATAGAATGGAGGTGTGTGAAGTCACAGAATGGAGGTGTGTGAAGTCATAGAATGGAGGTGTGTGAAGTCACGGAATGGAGGTGTGTGAAGTCACAGAATGGAGGTGTGTGAAGTCATAGAATGGAGGTGTGTGAAGTCATAGAATGGAGGACTGTGAACTCAGAATGGAGGTTTGTGAAGTCATAGAATGGATGTGTGTGAAGTCACAGAATGGAGGTGTGTGAAGTCATAGAATGGAGGTGTGTGAAGTCATAAAATGGACGTGTGTGAATTCATAGAATGGAGGTGTGTGAAGTCACAATGGAGTTGTGTGAAGTCATAGAATGGTTGTTTTTGATGTCAACGAATGGAGGTGTGTGAAGTCATAGAATGGAGGTGTGTGAAGTCAGATTGGAGGTGTGTCAAACCAAAGAATGGAGGTGTGTCAACTCAGAAATGAGGTGTGTGAAGTCATAGAATGGAGGTGTGTGAAGTCATAGAATGGAGGTGTGTGAAATCATAGAATGGAGGTGTGTGAAGTCAAAGAATTGAGGTGTGTGAAGTCAGAATGGAGGTGTGTGAAGTCAGAATGGAGGTGTGTGAAGTCATAGAATGGAAGTGTGTGAAGTCATAGAATGGAGGTCTGTGAACTCAGAACGGGGGTTTGTGAAGTCATAGAATTGAGGTGAGTGAACTCAGAATGGAGGTGTGTGAAGTCACAGAATGGAGGTGTGTGAAGTCATAGAATGGAGGTGTGTGAAATCACAGAATGGAGGTGTGTGAATTCATAGAATGGAGGTGTGTGAAGTCATAGGATCGAGGTGTGTGAAGTCACAGAATGGAGGTGTGTGAAGTCACAGAATGGAGGTGTGTGAAGTCACAGAATGGAGGTGTGTGAAGTCAGAATGGAGGTGTGTGAAGCCACAGAATGGAGGTGTGTGAAGTCCCAGAATGGAGGTGTGTGAACTCACAGAATGGAGGATTGTGAAGTCATAGAATGGATGTGTGTGAAGTCAGAGAATGGATGTATCTGAAGTAAGAATGAAGGTGTTTGAACTCATAGAATGGAGGTGTGTGAAGTCAAATTGGAGGTGTGTGAACTCATAGAATGGAGGTGTGTGAACTCATAGAACGGAGGTGTGTGAAGTCATGGAATGGAGGTGTGTGAAGTCAAAGATAGAGGTGTGAGAAGTGAAACAATAGAGGTGTGTGAAGGCACAGAATGGAGGTGTGTGAAGTCACAGAATGGAAGTGTGTAAAGTCAAAACGGAGGTGTGTGAAGTCACAGAATGGAGGTGTGTGAAGTCACAGAATGGAGGTGTGTGAAGTCAAAAAGGTGGTGTGTGAAGTCACAGAATGGAGGTGTGTGAAGTCATAGAATGGAGGTGTGTGAAGTCACAGAATGGAGGTGTGTGAAGTCAGAATGAAGGTGTGTGAAGTCACAGAATGGAGGTGTGTGAAGTCACAGAATGGATGTTTGTGAAGTAAGAATGAAGGTGCTTGAAGTCATAGAGTGGAGGTGTGTGAAGTCACAGAATGGAGGTGTGTGAAGTCATAGAATGGAGGCGTGAGAAGTCATAGATTTGAGGTGTGTGAAGTCATAGAATGGAGGTGTGTGAAGTAAAAATGGAATTGTGTGAAGTCATAGAATTGTGTTTTTTGATGTCAACGAATGGATGTGTGTGAAGTCATAGAATGGAGGTGTGTGAAGTCAGATTGGAGGTGTGTGAAATCACAGAATCGAGGTGTGTGAAGTCACAGAATGGAGGTGTGTGAGCTCAGAATATAGGTGTGTGAAGCCACAGAATGGAGGTGTGTGAAGTCATAGAATGAAAGTGTGTGAAATCATAGAATGGAGGTGTGTGAAGTCACAGAATTAAGGTGTGTGAAGTCAGAATGGAGGTGTGTGAAGTCAGAATGGAGGTTTGTGAAGTCATAGAATGGAGGTGTGTGAAGTCATAGAATGGAGGTCTGTGAACTCAGAATGGAGGTTTGTGAAGTCATAGAATGGAGGTGTGTGAACTCAGAATGGAGGTGTGAGAAGTCACAGAATGGAGGTGTGTGAAGTCATAGAATGGAGGTTTGTGAAATCACAGAATGGAGGTATGTTAATTCATTGAATGGAGGTGTGTGAAGTCATAGGATCGAGGTGTGTGAAGTCACAGAATGGAGGTGTGTGAAGTCACAGAATGGAGGTGTGTGAAGTCACAGAATGGAGGTGTGTGAACTCAGAATGTAGGTGTGTGCAGCCACAGAATGGAGGTGTGTGAAGTCATAGAATGGAAGTGTGTGAAGTCATAGAAAGGAGGTGTGTGAATTCAGAATGGAGGTGTGTGAAGTCACAGAATAGAGGTTTGTGAAGTCATAGAATGGAGGTGTGTGAAGTCAGAGAATGGATGTTTCTGAAGTAAGAATGAAGGTGTGTGAAGTCATAGAATGGAGATGTGTGAAGTCAAATTGGAGGTGTGTGAACTCATAGAATGGAGGTGTGTGAACTCATAGAATTGAGGTTTGCGAAGTCATAGAATGGAGGTGTGTGAATTCATAGAATGGAGGTGTGTGAAGTCATAGAATGGAGGTGTGTAAAGTCATAGAATGGAGGTGTGTGAATTCATAGAATGGAGGTGTGTGAAGTCACAGAATGGAGGTTTGTGTACTCAAAATGGAGGTGTTTGAAATCAAACAATGGAGGTGTGTGAAGTCATAGAATGGAAGTGTGTGAAGTCATAGAATGGAGGTGTGTGAAGTCAGAATGGACATGTGTGAAGTCACAGAATTGAGGTGTGTGAACCCAGAATAGAGGTGTGTGAAGTCACAGAATGGAGGTTTGTGAAGTCATACAATGGAGGTGTGTGAAGTCATAGAATGGATGTTTCTAAAGTAAGAATGAAGGTGCGTGAAGTCATAGAATGGAGGTGTGTGAACTCATAAAATGGAGGTGTGTGAAGTCATGGAATGGAGGTGTGTGAAGTCCAAGAATGGAGGTGTGTGAAGTCAAAGAATGGAGGTGTGTGAACTCACAGAATGGAGGTTGCCAGAGCCAACTGGCGGCAAACCAGGGTTCGCAGATTGGGGTTCCTGAAATCGGGGGCAAGGACTAGCAAGAAATAGAAGAGAGACAGACACAGCGGGTCCGGGATGTCCGCAGTCCAAGTAAAGACTGCCGAGACTGCCGGTTAATTTCCACTCCCCCTTCTTCCCTCCTCCTGACCCAGGGAACCTCCAGGTGTTACATTCATATGGTAATTCTCAGGTCATTTGCATAGAATAGGGCCAGAAAGCAATAAAACAATAAAGCCTTCGTCTGATGCAAGCCAAGGTACAGTTTGATTCCACTCTGGTTCACAACAGGAGGTGTGTGAAGTCACAGAATTGAAGTGTGTGAAGTCAAAATGGAGGTGTGTGAAGTCACAGAATGGAGGTCTGTGAAGACACAGAATAGAGGTGTGTGAAGTCAGAATGGAGGTGTGTGAATTCAGAATGGAGGTGTGTGAAATCATAGAATGGAGGTGTGTGAAGCCACAACGCAGGTGTGTGAACTCATGGAATGAAGGTGTGTGAAGTAAAATTGCAGGTGTGTGAAGTCATAGAATGGAGGTGTGTGAAGTCATAGAATGGAGGTGTGTGAAGTCACAGAATGGAGGTGTGTGAAGTCATAGAATGGAGGTCTGTGAAGTCACGGAATGGAGGTGTGTGAAGTCATAGAATGGAGGTGTGTGAAGTCATAGAATGGAGGTGTGTGAAGTCATAGAATGGAGGACTGTGAACTCAGAATGGAGGTTTGTGAAGTCATAGAATGGATGTGTGTGAAGTCACAGAATGGAGGTGTGTGAAGTCATAGAATGGAGGTGTGTGAAGTCATAGCATGGAGGTGTGTGAAGTCATAAAATGGACGTGTGTGAATTCATAGAATGGAGGTGTGTGAAGTCACAATGGAGTTGTGTGAAGTCATAGAATGGTTGTTTTTGATGTCAACGAATGGAGGTGTGTGAAGTCATAGAATGGAGGTGTGTGAAGTCAGATTGGAGGTGTGTGAAACCACAGAATGGAGGTGTGTCAACTCAGAAATGAGGTGTGTGAAGTCATAGAATGGAGGTATGTGAAGTCATAGAATGGAGGTGTGTGAAATCATAGAGTGGAGGTGTGTGAGGTCAAAGAATTGAGGTGTGTGAAGTCAGAATGGAGGTGTGTGAAGTCAGAATGGAGGTGTTTGAAGTTATAGAATGGAATTGTGTGAAGTCATAGAATGGAGGTCTCTGAACTCAGAATGGGGTTTGTGAAGTCATAGAATTGAGGTGTGTGAACTCAGAATGGAGGTGTGTGAAGTCACAGAATGGAGGTGTGTGAAGTCATAGAATGGAGGTGTGTGAACTCACAGAATGGAGGTGTGTGAATTCATAGAATGGAGGTGTGTGAAGTCATAGGATCGAGGTGTGTGAAGTCACAGAATGGAGGTGTGTGAAGTCACAGAATGGAGGTGTGTGAAGTCACAGAATGGAGGTGTGTGAAGTCAGAATGGAGGTGTGTGAAGCCACAGAATGGAGGTGTGTGAAGTCCCAGAATGGAGGTGTGTGAACTCACAGAATGGAGGATTGTGAAGTCATAGAATGGATGTGTGTGAAGTCAGAGAATGGATGTATCTGAAGTAAGAATGAAGGTGTTTGAACTCATAGAATGGAGGTGTGGGAAGTCAAATTGGAGGTGTGTGAACTCATAGAATGGAGGTGTGTGAACTCATAGAACGGAGGTGTGTGAAGTCATGGAATGGAGGTGTGTGAAGTCAAAGATAGAGGTGTGTGAAGTGAAACAATAGAGATGTGTGAAGGCACAGAATGGAGGTGTGTGAAGTCACAGAATGGAAGTGTGTAAAGTCAAAACAGAGGTGTGTGAAGTCACAGAATGGAGGTGTGTGAAGTCACAGAATGGAGGTGTGTGAAGTCAAAAAGGTGGTGTGTGAAGTCACAGAATGGAGGTGTGTGAAGTCATAGAATGGAGGTGTGTGAAGTCACAGAATGGAGGTGTGTGAAGTCAGAATGAAGGTGTGTGAAGTCACAGAATGGAGGTGTGTGAAGTCACAGAATGGATGTTTGTGAAGTAAGAATGAAGGTGCTTGAAGTCATAGAGTGGAGGTGTGTGAAGTCACAGAATGGAGGTGTGAGAAGTCATAGAATGGAGGCGTGAGAAGTCATAGAATTGAGGTGTGTGAAGTCATAGAATGGAGGTGTGTGAAGTCATAAAATGGAGGTGTGTGAACTCATAGAATGGAGGTGTGTGAAGTAAAAATGGAATTGTGTGAAGTCATAGATTTGTGTTTTTTGATGTCAACGAATGGATGTGTGTGAAGTCATAGAATGGAGGTGTGTGAAGTCAGATTGGAGGTGTGTGAAATCACAGAATCGAGGTGTGTGAAGTCACAGAATGGAGGTGTGTGAGCTCAGAATATAGGTGTGTGAAGCCACAGAATGGAGGTGTGTGAAGTCATAGAATGAAAGTGTGTGAAATCATAGAATGGAGGTGTGTGAAGTCACAGAATTAAGGTGTGTGAAGTCAGAATGGAGGTGTGTGAAGTCAGAATGGAGGT
Source organism: Megascapheus bottae (assembly GCA_024803745.1). NCBI lineage: Eukaryota > Metazoa > Chordata > Mammalia > Rodentia > Geomyidae > Megascapheus > Megascapheus bottae. Next base: position 141,752 of record JANJXV010000921.1, on the reverse strand, counting down.
TTGTGAAGTCATAGAATGGAGGTGTGTGAAGTCATAGAATGGAGGTCTGTGAACTCAGAATGGAGGTTTGTGAAGTCATAGAATGGAGGTATGTGAACTCAGAATGGAGGTGTGCGAAGTCACAGAATGGAGGTGTGTGAAGTCATAGAATGGAGGTTTGTGAAATCACAGAATGGAGGTGTGTTAATTCATTGAATGGAGGTGTGTGAAGTCATAGGATCGAGGTGTGTGAAGTCACAGAATGGAGGTGTGTGAAGTCACAGAATGGAGGTGTGTGAAGTCACAGAATGGAGGTGTGTGAACTCAGAATGTAGGTGTGTGCAGCCACAGAATGGAGGTGTGTGAAGTCATAGAATGGAAGTGTGTGAAGTCATAGAAAGGAGGTGTGTGAATTCAGAATGGAGGTGTGTGAAGTCACAGAATGGAGGTTTGTGAAGTCATAGAATGGAGGTGTGTGAAGTCAGAGAATGGATGTTTCTGAAGTAAGAATGAAGGTGTGTGAAGTCATAGAATGGAGATGTGTGAAGTCAAATTGGAGGTGTGTGAACTCATAGAATGGAGGTGTGTGAACTCATAGAATTGAGGTTTGCGAAGTCATAGAATGGAGGTGTGTGAATTCATAGAATGGAGGTGTGTGAAGTCATAGAATGGAGGTGTGTAAAGTCATAGAATGGAGGTGTGTGAATTCATAGAATGGAGGTGTGTGAAGTCACAGAATGGAGGTTTGTGTACTCAAAATGGAGGTGTTTGAAATCAAACAATGGAGGTGTGTGAAGTCATAGAAGGGAAGTGTGTGAAGTCATAGAATGGAGGTGTGTGAAGTCAGAATGGACATGTGTGAAGTCACAGAATTGAGGTGTGTGAACCCAGAATAGAGGTGTGTGAAGTCACAGAATGGAGGTTTGTGAAGTCATACAATGGAGGTGTGTGAAGTCATAGAATGGATGTTTCTAAAGTAAGAATGAATGTGTATGAAGTCATAGAATGGAGGTGTGTGAAGTCATAGAATGGAGGTTTGTGTACTCAAAATGGAGGTGTTTGAAGTCACAGAATGGAGGTGTGTGAATTCATGGAATGGAGGTGTGTGAATTCATAGAATGGAGGTGTGTGAAGTCACAGAATGGAGGTTTGTGTACTCAAAATGGAGGTGTTGAAGTCAAAGAATGGAGGTGTGTGAAGTCATAGAATGGAAGTGTGTGAAGTCATAGAATGGACGTGTGTGAAGTCAGAATGGACATGTGTGAAGTCACAGAACTGAGGTGTGTGAACCCAGAATGGAGGTGTGTGAAGTCACAGAATGGAGGTTTGTGAAGTCATACAATGGAGGTGTGTGAAGTCATAGAATGGATGTTTCTAAAGTAAGAATGAAGGTGTGTGAAGTCATAGAATGGAGGTGTGTGAAGTCAAAATGGAGGTGTGTGAACTCATAGAATGGAGGTGTGTGAACTCATAGAATTGAGGTGTGTGAAGTCATGGAATGGAGGTGTGTGAAGTCCAAGAATGGAGGTGTGTGAAGTCAAAGAATGGAGGTGTGTGAACTCACAGAGTGGAGGTTGCCGGGGCCAACCGGCGGCAAACCAGGTTTCGCAGATTGGGGTTCCTGAAATCGGGGGCAAGGACTAGCAAGAAAGAGAAGAGAGACAGACACAGCGGGTCCGGGATGTCCGCAGTCCACGTAAAGACTGCCGAGACTGCCTGTTTATTTTCCACAACCCCTTCTTCCCTCCTCCTGACCCAGGAACCTCCAGGTGTTACATTCATATGGCAATTCTCAGGTCATTTACATAGAATAGGGCCAGAAAGCAATAAGACAATAAAGCCATCGTCTGATGCAAGCCAAGGTACAGATTGATTCCACTCTGGCTCACAACAGGAGGTGTGTGAAGTCACAGAATTGAAGTGTGTGAAGTCAAAATGGAGGTGTGTGAAGTCACAGAATGGAGGTGTGTGAAGTCAGAATGGAGGTGTGTGAAGTCAGAATGGAGGTGTGTGAAATCATAGAATGGAGGTGTGTGAAGCCACAACGCAGGTGTGTGAACTCATGGAATGAAGGTGTGTGAAGTAAAATTGCAGGTGTGTGAAGTCATAGAATGGAGGTGTGTGAAGTCATAGAATGGAGGTGTGTGAAGTCACAGAATGGAGGTGTGTGAAGTCATAGAATGGAGGTGTGTGAAGTCACGGAATGGAGGTGTGTGAAGTCACAGAATGGAGGTGTGTGAAGTCATAGAATGGAGGTGTGTGAAGTCATAGAATGGAGGACTGTGAACTCAGAATGGAGGTTTGTGAAGTCATAGAATGGATGTGTGTGAAGTCACAGAATGGAGGTGTGTGAAGTCATAGAATGGAGGTGTGTGAAGTCATAAAATGGACGTGTGTGAATTCATAGAATGGAGGTGTGTGAAGTCACAATGGAGTTGTGTGAAGTCATAGAATGGTTGTTTTTGATGTCAACGAATGGAGGTGTGTGAAGTCATAGAATGGAGGTGTGTGAAGTCAGATTGGAGGTGTGTCAAACCACAGAATGGAGGTGTGTCAACTCAGAAATGAGGTGTGTGAAGTCATAGAATGGAGGTGTGTGAAGTCATAGAATGGAGGTGTGTGAAATCATAGAATGGAGGTGTGTGAAGTCAAAGAATTGAGGTGTGTGAAGTCAGAATGGAGGTGTGTGAAGTCAGAATGGAGGTGTGTGAAGTCATAGAATGGAAGTGTGTGAAGTCATAGAATGGAGGTCTGTGAACTCAGAACGGGGGTTTGTGAAGTCATAGAATTGAGGTGAGTGAACTCAGAATGGAGGTGTGTGAAGTCACAGAATGGAGGTGTGTGAAGTCATAGAATGGAGGTGTGTGAAATCACAGAATGGAGGTGTGTGAATTCATAGAATGGAGGTGTGTGAAGTCATAGGATCGAGGTGTGTGAAGTCACAGAATGGAGGTGTGTGAAGTCACAGAATGGAGGTGTGTGAAGTCACAGAATGGAGGTGTGTGAAGTCAGAATGGAGGTGTGTGAAGCCACAGAATGGAGGTGTGTGAAGTCCCAGAATGGAGGTGTGTGAACTCACAGAATGGAGGATTGTGAAGTCATAGAATGGATGTGTGTGAAGTCAGAGAATGGATGTATCTGAAGTAAGAATGAAGGTGTTTGAACTCATAGAATGGAGGTGTGTGAAGTCAAATTGGAGGTGTGTGAACTCATAGAATGGAGGTGTGTGAACTCATAGAACGGAGGTGTGTGAAGTCATGGAATGGAGGTGTGTGAAGTCAAAGATAGAGGTGTGAGAAGTGAAACAATAGAGGTGTGTGAAGGCACAGAATGGAGGTGTGTGAAGTCACAGAATGGAAGTGTGTAAAGTCAAAACGGAGGTGTGTGAAGTCACAGAATGGAGGTGTGTGAAGTCACAGAATGGAGGTGTGTGAAGTCAAAAAGGTGGTGTGTGAAGTCACAGAATGGAGGTGTGTGAAGTCATAGAATGGAGGTGTGTGAAGTCACAGAATGGAGGTGTGTGAAGTCAGAATGAAGGTGTGTGAAGTCACAGAATGGAGGTGTGTGAAGTCACAGAATGGATGTTTGTGAAGTAAGAATGAAGGTGCTTGAAGTCATAGAGTGGAGGTGTGTGAAGTCACAGAATGGAGGTGTGTGAAGTCATAGAATGGAGGCGTGAGAAGTCATAGAATTGAGGTGTGTGAAGTCATAGAATGGAGGTGTGTGAAGTCCTAAAATGGAGGTGTGTGAACTCATAGAATGGAGGTGTGTGAAGTAAAAATGGAATTGTGTGAAGTCATAGAATTGTGTTTTTTGATGTCAACGAATGGATGTGTGTGAAGTCATAGAATGGAGGTGTGTGAAGTCAGATTGGAGGTGTGTGAAATCACAGAATCGAGGTGTGTGAAGTCACAGAATGGAGGTGTGTGAGCTCAGAATATAGGTGTGTGAAGCCACAGAATGGAGGTGTGTGAAGTCATAGAATGAAAGTGTGTGAAATCATAGAATGGAGGTGTGTGAAGTCACAGAATTAAGGTGTGTGAAGTCAGAATGGAGGTGTGTGAAGTCAGAATGGAGGTGTGAGAAGTCACAGAATGGAGGTGTGTGAAGTCATAGAATGGAGGTTTGTGAAATCACAGAATGGAGGTATGTTAATTCATTGAATGGAGGTGTGTGAAGTCATAGGATCGAGGTGTGTGAAGTCACAGAATGGAGGTGTGTGAAGTCACAGAATGGAGGTGTGTGAAGTCACAGAATGGAGGTGTGTGAACTCAGAATGTAGGTGTGTGCAGCCACAGAATGGAGGTGTGTGAAGTCATAGAATGGAAGTGTGTGAAGTCATAGAAAGGAGGTGTGTGAATTCAGAATGGAGGTGTGTGAAGTCACAGAATAGAGGTTTGTGAAGTCATAGAATGGAGGTGTGTGAAGTCAGAGAATGGATGTTTCTGAAGTAAGAATGAAGGTGTGTGAAGTCATAGAATGGAGATGTGTGAAGTCAAATTGGAGGTGTGTGAACTCATAGAATGGAGGTGTGTGAACTCATAGAATTGAGGTTTGCGAAGTCATAGAATGGAGGTGTGTGAATTCATAGAATGGAGGTGTGTGAAGTCATAGAATGGAGGTGTGTAAAGTCATAGAATGGAGGTGTGTGAATTCATAGAATGGAGGTGTGTGAAGTCACAGAATGGAGGTTTGTGTACTCAAAATGGAGGTGTTTGAAATCAAACAATGGAGGTGTGTGAAGTCATAGAATGGAAGTGTGTGAAGTCATAGAATGGAGGTGTGTGAAGTCAGAATGGACATGTGTGAAGTCACAGAATTGAGGTGTGTGAACCCAGAATAGAGGTGTGTGAAGTCACAGAATGGAGGTTTGTGAAGTCATACAATGGAGGTGTGTGAAGTCATAGAATGGATGTTTCTAAAGTAAGAATGAAGGTGTATGAAGTCATAGAATGGAGGTGTGTGAAGTCATAGAATGGAGGTTTGTGTACTCAAAATGGAGGTGTTTGAAGTCACAGAATGGAGGTGTGTGAATTCATGGAATGGAGGTGTGTGAATTCATAGAATGGAGGTGTGTGAAGTCACAGAATGGAGGTTTGTGTACTCAAAATGGAGGTGTTGAAGTCAAAGAATGGAGGTGTGTGAAGTCATAGAATGGAAGTGTGTGAAGTCATAGAATGGACGTGTGTGAAGTCAGAATGGACATGTGTGAAGTCACAGAACTGAGGTGTGTGAACCCAGAATGGAGGTGTGTGAAGTCACAGAATGGAGGTTTGTGAAGTCATACAATGGAGGTGTGTGAAGTCATAGAATGGATGTTTCTAAAGTAAGAATGAAGGTGTGTGAAGTCATAGAATGGAGGTGTGTGAAGTCAAAATGGAGGTGTGTGAACTCATAGAATGGAGGTGTGTGAACTCATAGAATTGAGGTGTGTGAAGTCATGGAATGGAGGTGTGTGAAGTCCAAGAATGGAGGTGTGTGAAGTCAAAGAATGGAGGTGTGTGAACTCACAGAGTGGAGGTTGCCGGGGCCAACCGGCGGCAAACCAGGGTTCGCAGATTGGGGTTCCTGAAATCGGGGGCAAGGACTAGCAAGAAAGAGAAGAGAGACAGACACAGCGGGTCCGGGATGTCCGCAGTCCACGTAAAGACTGCCGAGACTGCCTGTTTATTTTCCACAACCCCTTCTTCCCTCCTCCTGACCCAGGAACCTCCAGGTGTTACATTCATATGGTAATTCTCAGGTCATTTACATAGAATAGGGCCAGAAAGCAATAAGACAATAAAGCCATCGTCTGATGCAAGCCAAGGTACAGATTGATTCCACTCTGGCTCACAACAGGAGGTGTGTGAAGTCACAGAATTGAAGTGTGTGAAGTCAAAATGGAGGTGTGTGAAGTCACAGAATGGAGGTGTGTGAAGTCAGAATGGAGGTGTGTGAAGTCAGAATGGAGGTGTGTGAAATCATAGAATGGAGGTGTGTGAAGCCACAACGCAGGTGTGTGAACTCATGGAATGAAGGTGTGTGAAGTAAAATTGCAGGTGTGTGAAGTCATAGAATGGAGGTGTGTGAAGTCATAGAATGGAGGTGTGTGAAGTCACAGAATGGAGGTGTGTGAAGTCATAGAATGGAGGTGTGTGAAGTCACGGAATGGAGGTGTGTGAAGTCATAGAATGGAGGTGTGTGAAGTCATAGAATGGAGGACTGTGAACTCAGAATGGAGGTTTGTGAAGTCATAGAATGGATGTGTGTGAAGCCACAGAATGGAGGTGTGTGAAGTCATAGAATGGAGGTGTGTGAAGTCATAAAATGGACGTGTGTGAATTCATAGAATGGAGGTGTGTGAAGTCACAATGGAGTTGTGTGAAGTCATAGAATGGTTGTTTTTGATGTCAACGAATGGAGGTGTGTGAAGTCATAGAATGGAGGTGTGTGAAGTCAGATTGGAGGTGTGTGAAACCACAGAATGGAGGTGTGTCAACTCAGAAATGAGGTGTGTGAAGTCATAGAATGGAGGTGTGTGAAGTCATAGAATGGAGGTGTGTGAAATCATAGAATGGAGGTGTGTGAAGTCAAAGAATTGAGGTGTGTGAAGTCAGAATGGAGGTGTGTGAAGTCAGAATGGAGGTGTGTGAAGTCATAGAATGGAAGTGTGTGAAGTCATAGAATGGAGGTCTGTGAACTCAGAATGGGGGTTTGTGAAGTCATAGAATTGAGGTGTGTGAACTCAGAATGGAGGTGTGTTAAGTCACAGAATGGAGGTGTGTGAAGTCATAGAATGGAGGTGTGTGAAATCACAGAATGGAGGTGTGTGAATTCATAGAATGGAGGTGTGTGAAGTCATAGGATCGAGGTGTGTGAAGTCACAGAATGGAGGTGTGTGAAGTCACAGAATGGAGGTGTGTGAAGTCACAGAATGGAGGTGTGTGAAGTCAGAATGGAGGTGTGTGAAGCCACAGAATGGAGGTGTGTGAAGTCCCAGAATGGAGGTGTGTGAACTCACAGAATGGAGGATTGTGAAGTCATAGAATGGATGTGTGTGAAGTGAGAGAATTGATGTTTATGAAGTAAGAATGAAGGTGTTTGAACTCATAGAATGGAGGTGTGTGAAGTCAAATTGGAGGTGTGTGAACTCATAGAATGGAGGTGTGTGAACTCATAGAACGGAGGTGTGTGAAGTCATGGAATGAAGGTGTGTGAAGTCAAAGAATGGAGGTGTGTGAATTGAAACAATAGAGGTGTGTGAAGTCACAGAATGGAGGTGTGTGAAGTCACAGAATGGAAGTGTGTAAAGTCAAAACGGAGGTGTGTGAAGTCACAGAATGGAGGTGTGTGAAGTCACAGAATGGAGGTGTGTGAAGTCAAAAAGGTGGTGTGTGAAGTCACAGAATGGAGGTGTGTGAAGTCATAGAATGGAGGTGTGTGAAGTCACAGAATGGAGGTGTGTGAAGTCAGAATGAAGGTGTGTGAAGTCACAGAATGGAGGTGTGTGAAGTCACAGAATGGATGTTTGTGAAGTAAGAATGAAGGTGCTTGAAGTCATAGAGTGGAGGTGTGTGAAGTCACAGAATGGAGGTGTGTGAAGTCATAGAATGGAGGCGTGTGAAGTCATAGAATTAAGGTGTGTGAAGTCATAGAATGGAGGTGTGTGAAGTCATAAAATGGAGGTGTGTGAACTCATAGAATGGAGGTGTGTGAAGTAAAAATGGAATTGTGTGAAGTCATAGAATTGTGTTTTTTGATGTCAACGAATGGAGGTGTGTGAAGTCATAGAATGGAGGTGTGTGAAGTCAGATTGGAGGTGTGTGAAATCACAGAATTGAGGTGTGTGAAGTCACAGAATGGAGGTGTGTGAGCTCAGAATATAGGTGTGTGAAGCCACAGAATGGAGGTGTGTGAAGTCATAGAATGAAAGTGTGTGAAATCATAGAATGGAGGTGTGTGAAGTCACAGAATTAAGGTGTGTGAAGTCAGAATGGAGGTGTGTGAAGTCAGAATGGAGGTTTGTGAAGTCATAGAATGGAGGTGTGTGAAGTCATAGAATGGAGGTCTGTGAACTCAGAATGGAGGTTTGTGAAGTCATAGAATGGAGGTGTGTGAACTCAGAATGGAGGTGTGTGAAGTCACAGAATGGAGGTGTGTGAAGTCATAGAATGGAGGTTTGTGAAATCACAGAATGGAGGTGTGTTAATTCATTGAATGGAGGTGTGTGAAGTCATAGGATCGAGGTGTGTGAAGTCACAGAATGGAGGTGTGTGAAGTCACAGAATGGAGGTGTGTGAAGTCACAGAATGGAGGTGTGTGAACTCAGAATGTAGGTGTGTGCAGCCACAGAATGGAGGTGTCTGAAGTCATAGAATGGAAGTGTGTGAAGTCATAGAAAGGAGGTGTGTGAACTCAGAATGGAGGTGTGTGAAGTCACAGAATGGTGGTTTGTGAAGTCATAGAATGGAGGTGTGTGAAGTCAGAGAATGGATGTTTCTGAAGTAAGAATGAAGGTGTGTGAAGTCATAGAATGGAGATGTGTGAAGTCAAATTGGAGGTGTGTGAACTCATAGAATGGAGGTGTGTGAACTCATAGAATTGAGGTTTGTGAAGTCATAGAATTGAGGTGTGTGAATTCATAGAATGGAGGTGTGTGAAGTCATAGAATGGAGGTGTGTGAAGTCATAGAATGGAGGTGTGTGAATTCATAGAATGGAGGTGTGTGAAGTCACAGAATGGAGGTTTGTGTACTCAAAATGGAGGTGTTTGAAGTCAAAGAATGGAGGTGTGTGAAGTCATAGAATGGAAGTGTGTGAAGTCATAGAATGGAGGTGTGTGAAGTCAGAATGGACATGTGTGAAGTCACAGAATTGAGGTGTGTGAACCCAGAATAGAGGTGTGTGAAGTCACAGAATGGAGGTTTGTGAAGTCATACAATGGAGGTGTGTGAAGTCATAGAATGGATGTTTCTAAAGTAAGAATGAAGGTGTGTGAAGTCATAGAATGGAGGTGTGTGAAGTCATAGAATGGAGGTTTGTGTACTCAAAATGGAGGTGTTTGAAGTCACAGAATGGAGGTGTGTGAATTCATGGAATGGAGGTGTGTGAATTCATAGAATGGAGGTGTGTGAAATCACAGAATGGAGGTTTGTGTACAAAAAATGGAGGTGTTTGAAGTCAAAGAATGGAGGTCTGTGAAGTCATGGAATGGAAGTGTGTGAAGTCATAGAATGGAGGTGTGTGAAGTCAGAATGGACATGTGTGAAGTCACAGAATTGAGGTGTGTGAACCCAGAATGGAGGTGTGTGAAGTCACAGAATGGAGGTTTGTGAAGTCATACAATGGAGGTGTGTGAAGTCATAGAACGGATGTTTCTAAAGTAAGAATGAAGGTGTGTGAAGTCATAGAATGGAGGTGTGTGAAGTCAAAATGGAGGTGTGTGAACTCATAGAATGGAGGTGTGTGAACTCATAGAATTGAGGTGTGTGAAGTCATGGAATGGAGGTGCGTGAAGTCCAAGAATGGAGGTGTGTGAAGTCAAAGAATGGAGGTGTGTGAACTCACAGAATGGAGGTTGCCGGGGCCAACCGGCGGCAAACCAGGGTTCGCAGATTGGGGTTCCTGAAATCGGGGGCAAGGACTAGCAAGAAAGAGAAGAGAGACAGACACAGCGGGTCCGGGATGTCCGCAGTCCACGTAAAGACTGCCGAGACTGCCTGTTTCTTTTCCACTCCCCCTTCTTCCCTCCTCCTGACCCAGGAACCTCCAGGTGTTACATTCATATGGTAATTCTCAGGTCATTTACATAGAATAGGGCCAGAAAGCAATAAGACAATAAAGCCATCGTCTGATGCAAGCCAAGGTACAGATTGATTCCACTCTGGCTCACAACAGGAGGTGTGTGAAGTCACAGAATTGAAGTGTGTGAAGTCAAAATGGAGGTGTGTGAAGTCACAAAATGGAGGTGTGTGAACTCAGAATGGAGGTGTGTGAAGTCATAGATGGAGCTGTGTGAAGACATAGTATGGAGGTTTGTGGAATCATAGAATGGAGTTTTGTGAAGTCACAGAATGGAGCTGTGTGAAGTCAGAATGGAGTTGTGTGAACTCATAGAATGTTGGTGTGTGAAGTCACAATGGAGGTGTGTGAAATCTTAGAATGGAGGTGTGTGAAATCAAAAAATGGAGGTGTGTGAAGTCATAGAATGGAGGTGTGTGAAGTCATAGAATGGATTTTTGTGAAATAAGAATGAAGGTGTGTGAAGACATAGAATGGAGGTGTGTGACGTCACAGAATGGAGTTGTGTGAAGTCATAGAATGGAGCTGTGTGAAGTCAGAATGGAGGTGTGTGAAGTCACAGAATGGAGGTGTGTCAACTCAGAATGGAGATGTGTGAAGTCACAGAATGGATGTGTTTGAAGTCAAAGAATGGAGGTGTGTGAAGTCATAGAATGGAGGTGTGTGAAGTCAGAATGGAGGTGTGTGAAGTCACAGAATTGAGGTGTGTGAACACAGAATGCAGGTGTGTGAGTCACAGAATGGAGGTGTGTGAAATCATAGAATGGAGGTGTGTGAAGTCATAGAATGGATGTTTGTGAAGTAAGAATGAAGGTGTGTGAAGTCAAAGAATAGAGGTGTGTGAAGTCAAAGAATGGAGGTGTGTGATGTCACAGAATGGAGGTGTGTGAAGTCACACAATGGAGGTGTGTGAAGTCTCGAATGGAGGTGTGCGGTCATAGAAGGGAGGTGGGTGAAGTCATAGAAAGGAGGTGTGGGAAGTCATAGAATGGAGGAGTGTGAAGTCATACAATGGAGGTGACTGAAGACACAGATTCGAGGTCTGTGAATTCATAGAATGGAGGTGTGTGATGTCACAATTGAAGTGCGTGAAGTCATAGAATGGAGGAGTGAGAAGTCACAGAATGGAGGTGTGTGAAGTCATACAATGGAGGTGAGTGAAGTCAGAATGGAGGTGTGTGAAGTCAGAGAATGGAGGTGTGTGAACTCAGAATGGAGGTGTGTGAAGTCATAGATGGAGGTGTGTGAAGTCATAGTATGGAGGTGTGTGAAATCATAGAATGGATTTTTGTGAAGTCACACAATGGAGCTGTGTGAAGTCAGAATGGAGGTGTGTGAAGTCATAGAATGGTGGTGTGTGAAGTCAGAATGGAGGTATGTGAAATCATAGCATCAAGGTGTGTGAAGTCACAATGGAGGTGTGTGAAGTCATAGAATGGATGTGTGTGAAATCATAGAATGGAGTTTTGTTTAGTCACACAATGGAGCTGTGTGAAGTCAGAATGGAGGTGTGTGAAGTCACAGAATGAAGGTGTGTGAATCACAGAATGGAGGTATGTGAGCTCAGAATGGAGGTGGGTGAAGTCACAGAATGGAGGTGTGTGAAGTCATAGAATGGAGGTGTGTGAAGTCACAGAATGGAGGTGTGTGAATTCACAGAATGGAGGTATGTGAAGTCATAGAATGGAGGTGTGTGAAGTCATAGATTGGAGGTGTGTGAATTCATAGAATGGAGGTGTGTGAAGTCACAGAATGGAGGTTTGTGAAGTCATACAATGGAGGTGTGTGAAGTCATAGAATGGATGTTTCTAAAGTAAGAATGAAGGTGTGTGAAGTCATAGAATGGAGGTGTGTGAAGTCAAAATGGAGGTGTGTGAACTCATAGAATGGAGGTGTGTGTACTCATAGAATTGAGGTGTGTGAAGTCATGGAATGGAGGTGTGTGAAGTCCAAGAATGGAGGTGTGTGAAGTCAAAGAATGGAGGTGTGTGAACTCACAGAATGGAGGTTGCTGGGGCCAACCGGCGGCAAACCAGGGTTCGCAGATTGGGGTTCCTGAAATCGGGGGCAAGGACTAGCAAGAAAGAGAAGAGAGACAGACACAGCGGGTCCGGGATATCCGCAGTCCAAGTGAAGACTGCCGAGACTGCCTGTTTATTTTCCACTCCCCCTTCTTCCCTCCTCCTGACCCAGGAACCTCCAGGTGTTACATTCATATGGTAATTCTCAGGTCATTTACATAGAATAGGGCCAGAAAGCAATAAGATAATAAAGCCATCATCTGATGCAACCCAAGGTACAGATTGATTCCACTCTGGCTCACAACAAGAGGTGTGTGAAGTCACAGAATTGAAGTGTGTGAAGTCAAAATGGAGGTGTGTGAAGTCACAGAATGGAGGTCTGAGAAGACACAGAATTGAGGTGTGTGAAGTCAGAATGGAGGTGTGTGAAGTCAGAATGGAGGTGTGTGAAATCATAGAATGGAGGTGTGTGAAGCAATAATGCAGGTGTGTGAACTCATGGAATGAAGGTGTGTGAAGTAAAATTGCAGGTGTGTGAAGTCATAGAATGGAGGTGTATGAAGTCATAGAATGGAGGTGTGTGAAGTCACAGAATGGAGGTGTGTGAAGTCATAGAATGGAGGTGTGTGAAGTCACAGAATGGAGGTGTGTGAAGTCATAGAATGGAGGTGTGTGAAAACATAGAATGGAGGTGTGTGAAGTCAGAATGGAGGTGTGTGAAGTCACAGAATTGAGGTGTGTGAATTCACAGAATAGAGGTGTTTGAAGTCAGAATGCAGGTGTGAAGTTACAGAAGGGAGGTGTGTGAAGTCACAGCATGGATGTTTGTGAAGTAAGAATGAAGGTGTTTGAAATCATAGAATGGAGGTGTGTGACGTCACAGAATGGAGGTGTGTGAAGTTATAGAATGGAGGTGTGTGAAGTCATAGAATTGAGGTGTGTGAAGTCATACAATGAAGGTGTGTGAAGTCAGAATGGAGGTGTGTGAAGTCACAGAATGGAGGTGTGTGAACTCAGAATGGAGGTGTGTGAAGTCATAGATGGAGGTGTGTGAAGACATAATATGGAGGTGTGTGGAATCATAGATGGAGTTTAGTGAAGTCACAGAATGGAGCTGTGTGAAGTCAGAATGGAGTTGTGTGAACTCATAGAATGGAGGTGTGTGAAGTCACAATGGAGGTGTGTGAAATCTTAGAATGGAAGTGTGTGAAGTCATAGAATGGAGGTGTGTGAAGTCAGAATGGACATGTGTGAAGTCACAGAATTGAGGTGTGTGAACACAGAATGGAGGTGTGTGAAGTCACAGAATGGAGGTTTGTGAAGTCATACAATGGAGGTGTGTGAAGTCATAGAATGGATGTTTCTAAAGTCAGAATGGAGGTGTGTGAAGTCAGAGAATGGAGGTGTGTGAACTCAGAATGGAGGTGTGTGAAGTCATAGATGGAGGTGTGTGAAGTCATAGAATGGTGGTGTGTGAAGTCAGAATGGAGGTATGTGAAATCATAGCATCAAGGTGTGTGAAGTCACAATGGAGGTGTTTGAAGTCATAGAATGGAGGTGTGTGAAATCATAGAATGGAGTTTTGTGTAGTCACACAATGGAGCTGTGTGAAGTCAGAATGGAGGTGTGTGAAGTCAAAGAATGAAGGTGTGTGAATCACAGAATGGAGGTATGTGAGCTCAGAATGGAGGTGGGTGAAGTCACAGAATGGAGGTGTGTGAAGTCATAGAATGGAGGTGTGTGAAGTCACAGAATGGAGGTGTGTGAATTCATAGAATGGAGGTGTGTGAAGTCATAGAATGGAGGTGTGTGAAGTCATAGATTGGAGGTGTGTGAATTCATAGAATGGAGGTGTGTGAAGTCACAGAATGGAGGTTTGTGAAGTCAAAAAATGGAGGTGTGTGAAGTCATAGAATGGAGTTGTGTGAAGTCATAGAATGGATTTTTGTGAAATAAGAATGAAGGTGTGTGAAGTCATAGAATGGAGGTATGTCACATCACAGAATGGAGTTGTGTGAAATCATAGAATGGAGCTGTGTGAAGTCAGAATGGAGGTGTGTGAAGTCACAGAATGGAGGTGTGTCAACTCAGAATGGAGGTGTGTGAAATCATAGAATGGAGGTGTGTGAAGCCACAATGCAGATGTGTGAACTCATGGAATGAAGGTGTGTGAAGTAAAATTGCAGGTGTGTGAAGTCATAGAATGGAGGTGTGTGAAGTCAGAATGGAGGTATGTGAAATCATAGAATCAAGGTGTGTGAAGTCACAATGGAGGTGTGTGAAGTCACAGAATGGAGGTGTGTGAAATCATAGAATGGAGTTTTGTGAAGTCACACAATGGAGCTGTGTGAAGTCAGAATGGAGGTGTGTGAAGTCACAGAATTAAGGTGTGTGAATCACAGAATGGAGGTATGTGAACTCAGAATTGGGTTGGGTGAAGTCACAGAATGGAGGTGTGTGAATTCATAGAATGGAGGTGTGTGAAGTCATAGAATGGAGGTGTGTGAAGTCATAGAATGGAGGTGTGTGAATTCATAGAATGGAGGTGTGTGAAGTCACAGAATGGAGGTTTGTGTACTCAAAATGGAGGTGTTTGAAGTCAAAGAATGGAGGTGTGTGAAGTCATAGAATGGAAGTGTGTGAAGTCATAGAATGGAGGTGTGTGAAGTCAGAATGGACATGTGTGAAGTCAGAGAATTGAGGTGTGTGAACGAAGAATGGAGGTGTGTGAAGTCACAGAATGGAGGTTTGTGAAGTCATACAATGGAGGTTTGTGAAGTCATAGAATGGATGTTTCTAAAGTAAGAATGAAGGTGTGTGAAGTCATAGAATGGAGGTGTGTGAAGTCATAGAATGGAGGTTTGTGTACTCAAAATGGAGGTGTTTGAAGTCACAGAATGGAGGTGTGTGAATTCATGGAATGGAGGTGTGTGAATTCAAAGAATGGAGGTGTGAGAAGTCACAGAATGGAGGTTTGTGTACTCAAAATGGAGGTGTTTGAAGTCAAAGAATGGAGGTGTGTGAAGTCATAGAATGGAAGTGTGTGAAGTCATAGAATGGAGGTGTGTGAAGTCAGAATGGACATGTGTGAAGTCACAGAATTGAGGTGTGTGAACCCAGAATGGAGGTGTGTGAAGTCACAGAATGGAGGTTTGTGAAGTCATACAATGGAGGTGTGTGAAGTCATAGAATGGATGTTTCTAAAGTCAGAATGGAGGTGTGTGAAGTCAGAGAATGGAGGTGTGTGAACTCAGAATGGAGGTGTGTGAAGTCATAGATGGAGGTGTGTGAAGTCATAGAATGGTGGTGTGTGAAGTCAGAATGGAGGTATGTGAAATCATAGCATCAAGGTGTGTGAAGTCACAATGGAGGTGTGTGAAGTCATAGAATGGAGGTGTGTGAAATCATAGAATGGAGTTTTGTGTAGTCACACAATGGAGCTGTGTGAAGTCAGAATGGAGGTGTGTGAAGTCAAAGAATGAAGGTGTGTGAATCACAGAATGGAGGTATGTGAGCTCAGAATGGAGGTGGGTGAAGTCACAGAATGGAGGTGTGTGAAGTCATAGAATGGAGGTGTGTGAAGTCACAGAATGGAGGTGTGTGAATTCATAGAATGAAGGTGTGTGAAGTCATAGAATGGAGGTGTGTGAAGTCATAGAATGGAGGTTTGTGTACTCAAAATGGAGGTGTTTGAAGTCACAGAATGGAGGTGTGTGAATTCATGGAATGGAGGTGTGTGAATTCAAAGAATGGAGGTGTGTGAAGTCACAGAATGGAGGTTTGTGTACTCAAAATGGAGGTGTTTGAAGTCAAAGAATGGAGGTGTGTGAAGTCATAGAATGGAAGTGTGTGAAGTCATAGAATGGAGGTGTGTGAAGTCAGAATGGACATGTGTGAAGTCACAGAATTGAGGTGTGTGAACCCAGAATGGAGGTGTGTGAAGTCACAGAATGGAGGTTTGTGAAGTCATACAATGGAGGTGTGTGAAGTCATAGAATGGATGTTTCTAAAGTCAGAATGGAGGTGTGTGAAGTCAGAGAATGGAGGTGTGTGAACTCAGAATGAAGGTGTGTGAAGTCATAGATGGAGGTGTGTGAAGTCATAGAATGGTGGTGTGTGAAGTCAGAATGGAGGTATGTGAAATCATACCATCAAGGTGTGTGAAGTCACAATGGAGGTGTGTGAAGTCATAGAATGGAGGTGTGTGAAATCATAGAATGGAGTTTTGGGTAGTCACACAATGGAGCTGTGTGAAGTCAGAATGGAGGTGTGTGAAGTCAAAGAATGAAGGTGTGTGAATCACAGAATGGAGGTATGTGAGCTCAGAATGGAGGTGGGTGAAGTCACAGAATGGAGGTGTGTGAAGTCATAGAATGGAGGTGTGTGAAGTCACAGAATGGAGGTGTGTGAATTCATAGAATGGAGGTGTGTGAAGTCATAGAATGGAGGTGTGTGAAGTCATAGATTGGAGGTGTGTGAATTCATAGAATGGAGGTGTGTGAAGTCACAGAATGGAGGTTTGTGAAGTCATACAATGGAGGTGTGTGAAGTCATAGAATGGATGTTTCTAAAGTAAGAATGAAGGTGTGTGAAGTCATAGAATGGAGGTGTGTGAAGTCAAAATGGAGGTGTGTGAACTCATAGAATGGAGGTGTGTGTACTCATAGAATTGAGGTGTGTGAAGTCATGGAATGGAGGTGTGTGAAGTCCAAGAATGGAGGTGTGTGAAGTCAAAGAATGGAGGTGTGTGAACTCACAGAATGGAGGTTGCTGGGCCAACCGGCGGCAAACCAGGGTTCGCAGATTGGGGTTCCTGAAATCGGGGGCAAGGACTAGCAAGAAAGAGAAGAGAGACAGACACAGCGGGTCCGGGATATCCGCAGTCCAAGTGAAGACTGCCGAGACTGCCTGTTTATTTTCCACTCCCCCTTCTTCCCTCCTCCTGACCCAGGAACCTCTAGGTGTTACATTAATATGGTAATTCTCAGGTCATTTACATAGAATAGGGCCAGAAAGCAATAAGATAATAAAGCAATCGTCTGATGCAACCCAAGGTACAGATTGATTCCACTCTGGCTCACAACAAGAGGTGTGTGAAGTCACAGAATTGAAGTGTGTGAAGTCAAAATGGAGGTGTGTGAAGTCACAAAATGGAGGTCTGAGAAGACACAGAATTGAGGTGTGTGAAGTCAGAATGGAGGTGTGTGAAGTCAGAATGGAGGTGTGTGAAATCATAGAATGGAGGTGTGTGAAGCAATAATGCAGGTGTGTGAATCATGGAATGAAGTTGTGTGAAGTAAAATTGCAGGTGTGTGAAGTCATAGAATGGAGGTGTATGAAGTCATAGAATGGAGGTGTGTGAAGTCACAGAATGGAGGTGTGTGAAGTCATAGAATGGAGGTGTGTGAAGTCACAGAATGGAGGTGTGTGAAGTCATAGAATGGAGGTGTGTGAAAACATAGAATGGAGGTGTGTGAAGTCAGAATGGAGGTGTGTGAAGTCACAGAATTGAGGTGTGTGAATTCACAGAATAGAGGTGTGTGAAGTCAGAATGCAGGTGTGAAGTTACAGAAGGGAGGTGTGTGAAGTCACAGAATGGATGTTTGTGAAGTAAGAATGAAGGTGTTTGAAATCATAGAATGGAGGTGTGTGACGTCACAGAATGGAGGTGTGTGAAGTTATAGAATGGAGGTGTGTGAAGTCATAGAATTGAGGTGTGTGAAGTCATACAATGAAGGTGTGTGAAGTCAGAATGGAGGTGTGTGAAGTCACAGAATGGAGGTGTGTGAACTCAGAATGGAGGTGTGTGAAGTCATAGATGGAGGTGTGTGAAGACATAATATGGAGGTGTGTGGAATCATAGATGGAGTTTAGTGAAGTCACAGAATGGAGCTGTGTGAAGTCAGAATGGAGTTGTGTGAACTCATAGAATGGAGGTGTGTGAAGTCACAATGGAGGTGTGTGAAATCTTAGAATGGAGGTGTGTGAAGTCAAAAAATGGAGGTGTGTGAAGTCATAGAATGGAGGTGTGTGAAGTCATAGAATGGATTTTTGTGAAATAAGAATGAAGGTGTGTGAAGTCATAGAATGGAGGTATGTCACATCACAGAATGGAGTTGTGTGAAATCATAGAATGGAGCTGTGTGAAGTCAGAATGGAGGTGTGTGAAGTCACAGAATGGAGGTGTGTCAACTCAGAATGGAGGTGTGTGAAATCATAGAATGGAGGTGTGTGAAGCCACAATGCAGGTGTTTGAACTCATGGAATGAAGGTGTGTGAAGTAAAATTGCAGGTGTGTGAAGTCATAGAATGGAGGTGTGTGAAGTCAGAATGGAGGTATGTGAAATCATAGAATCAAGGTGTGTGAAGTCACAATGGAGGTGTGTGAAGTCATAGAATGGAGGTGTGTGAAATCATAGAATGGAGTTTTGTGAAGTCACACAATGGAGCTGTGTGAAGTCAGAATGGAGGTGTGTGAAGTCACAGAATGAAGGTGTGTGAATCACAGAATGGAGGTAAGTGAACTCAGAATTGAGTTGGGTGTAGTCACAGAATGGAGGTGTGTGAAGTCATAGAATGGAGGTGTGTGAAGTCACAGAATGGAGGTGTGTGAATTCATGGAATGGAGGTTTGTGAAGTCATAGAATGGAGGTGTGTGAAGTCATAGAATGGAGGTTTGTGTACTCAAAATGGAGGTGTTTGAAGTCACAGAATGGAGGTGTGTGAAGTCACAGAATGGAGGTGTGTGAATTCATAGAATGGAGGTGTGTGAAGTCACAGAATGTAGGTTTGTGTACTCAAAATGGAGGTGTTTGAAGTCAAAGAATGGAGGTGTGTGAAGTCATAGAATGGAAGTGTGTGAAGTCATAGAATGGAGGTGTGTGAAGTCAGAATGGACATGTGTGAAGTCACAGAATTGAGGTGTGTGAACCCAGAATGGAGGTGTATGAAGTCACAGAATGGAGGTTTGCGAAGTCATACAATGGAGGTGTGTGAAGTCATAGAATGGATGTTTCTAAAGTAAGAATGAAGGTGTGTGAAGTCATAGAATGGAGGTGTGTGAAGTCAAAATGGAGGTGTGTGAACTCATAGAATGGAGGTGTGTGAACGCATAGAATTGAGGTGTGTGAAGTCATGGAATGGAGGTGTGTGAAGTCCAAGAATGGAGGTGTGTGAAGTCAAAGAATGGAGGTGTGTGAACTCACAGAATGGAGGTTGCCGGGGCCAACCGGCGGCAAACCAGGGTTGGCAGATTGGGGTTCCTGAAATCGGGGGCAAGGACTAGCAAGAAAGAGAAGAGAGACAGACACAGCGGGTCCGGGATGTCCGCAGTCCACGTAAAGACTGCCGAGACTGCCTGTTTATTTTCCACTTCCCCTTCTTCCGTCTTCCTGACCCAGGAACCTCCAGGTGTTACATTCATATGGTAATTCTCAGGTCATTTACATAGAATAGGGCCAGAAAGCAATAAGACAATAAAGCCATCGTCTGATGCAAGCCAAGGTACAGATTGATTCCACTCTGGCTCACAACAGGAGGTGTGTGAATTCACAGAATTGAAGTGTGTGAAGTCAAAATGGAGGTGTGTGAAGTCACAGAATGGAGGTCTGTGAAGACACAGAATTGAGGTGTGTGAAGTCAGAATGGAGGTGTGTGAAGTCAGAATGGAGGTGTGTGAAATCATAGAGTGGAGGTGTGTGAAGCCACAATGCAGGTGTGTGAACTCATGGAATGAAGGTGTGTGAAGTAAAATTGCAGGTGTGTGAAGTCATAGAATGGAGGTGTGTGAAGTCATAGAATGGAGGTGTGTGAAGTCACAGAATGGAGGTGTGTGAAGTCACAGAATGGAGGTGTGTGAAGTCACAGAATGGAGGTGTGTGAAGTCATAGAATGGAAGTGTGTGAAAACATAGAATGGAGGCGTGTGAAGTCAAAATGGAGGTGTGTGAAGTCACAGAATTGAGGTGTGTGAATTCACAGAATAGAGGTGTGTGAAGTCAGAATGCAGTTGTGAAGTTACAGAATGGAGGTGTGTGAAGTCACAGAATGGATGTTTGTGAAGTAAGAATGAAGGTGTTTGAAATCATAGAATGGAGGTGTGTGACGTCACAGAATGGAGGTGTGTGAAGTTACAGAATGGAGGTGTGTGAAGTCATAGAATTGAGTTGTGTGAAGTCATACAATGAAGGTGTGTGAAGTCAGAATGGAGGTGTGTGAAGTCACAGAATGGAGGTGTGTGAAGTCACAGAATGGAGGTGTGTGAACTCAGAATGGAGGTGTGTGAAGTCATAAATGGATGTGTGTGAAGACGTAATATGGAGGTGTGTGGAATCATAGAATGGAGTTTTGTGAAGTCACAGAATGGAGCTGTGTGAAGTCAGAATGGAGTTGTGTGAACTCATAGAATGGAGGTGTGTAAAGTCACAATGGAGGTGTGTGAAATCTTAGAATGGAGGTGTGTGAAGTCAAAAAATGGAGGTGTGTGAAGTCATAGAATGGAGGTGTGTGAAGTCATATAATGGATTTTTGTGAAATAAGAATGAAGGTGTGTGAAGTCATAGAATGGAGGTGTGTGACGTCACAGAATGGAGTTGTGTGAAGTCATAGAATGGAGCTGTGTGAAGTCAGAATGGAGGTGTGTGAAGTCACAGAATGGAGGTGTGTCAACTCAGAATGGAGGTGTGTGAAATCATAGAATGGAGGTGTGTGAAGCCACAATGCAGGTGTTTGAACTCATGGAATGAAGGTGTGTGAAGTAAAATTGCAGGTGTGTGAAGTCATAGAATGGAGGTGTGTGAAGTCAGAATGGAGGTATGTGAAATCATAGAATCAAGGTGTGTGAAGTCACAATGGAGGTGTGTGAAGTCATAGAATGGAGGTGTGTGAAATCATAGAATGGAGTTTTGTGAAGTCACACAATGGAGCTGTGTGAAGTCAGAATGGAGGTGTGTGAAGTCACAGAATGAAGGTGTGTGAATCACAGAATGGAGGTAAGTGAACTCAGAATTGAGTTGGGTGTAGTCACAGAATGGAGGTGTGTGAAGTCATAGAATGGAGGTGTGTGAAGTCACAGAATGGAGGTGTGTGAATTCATGGAATGGAGGTTTGTGAAGTCATAGAATGGAGGTGTGTGAAGTCATAGAATGGAGGTTTGTGTACTCAAAATGGAGGTGTTTGAAGTCACAGAATGGAGGTGTGTGAAGTCATAGAATGGAAGTGTGTGAAGTCATAGAATGGAGGTGTGTGAAGTCAGAATGGACATGTGTGAAGTCACAGAATTGAGGTGTGTGAACCCAGAATGGAGGTGTGTGAAGTCACAGAATGGAGGTTTGTGAAGTCATACAATGGAGGTGTGTGAAGTCATAGAATGGATGTTTCTAAAGTAAGAATGAAGGTGTGTGAAGTCATAGAATGGAGGTGTGTGAAGTCAAAATGGAGGTGTGTGAACTCATAGATTGGAGGTGTGTGAACTCATAGAATTGAGGTGTGTGAAGTCATGGAATGGAGGTGTGTGAAGTCCAAGAATGGAGGTGTGTGAAGTCAAAGAATGGAGGTGTGTGAACTCACAGAATGGAGGTTGCCGGGGCCAACCGGCGGCAAACCAGGGTTCGCAGATTGGGGTTCCTGAAATCGGGGGCAAGGACTAGCAAGAAAGAGAAGAGAGACACAACGGGTCCGGGATGTCCGCAGTCCAGGTAAAGACTGCCGAGACTGCCTGTTTATTTTCCACTCCCCCTTCTTCCCTCCTCCTGACCCAGGAACCTCCAGGTGTTACATTCATATGGTAATTCTCAGGTCATTTACATAGAATAGGGCCAGAAAGCAATAAGACAATAAAGCCATCGTCTGATGCAAGCCAAGGTACAGATTGATTCCACTCTGGCTCACAACAGGAGGTGTGTGAAGTCACAGAATTGAAGTGTGTGAAGTCAAAATGGAGGTGTGTGAACTCAGAATGGAGGTGTGTGAAGTCATAGATGGAGGTGTGTGAAGACATAGTATGGAGGTTTGTGGAATCATAGAATGATGTTTTGTGAAGTCACAGAATGGAGCTGTGTGAAGTCAGAATGGAGTTGTGTGAACTCATAGAATGGAGGTATGTGAAGTCACAATGGAGGTGTGTGAAATCTTAGAATGGAGGTGTGTGAAGTCAAAAAATGGAGGTGTGTGAAGTCATAGAATGGAGGTGTGTGAAGTCATAGAATGGATTTTTGTGAAATAAGAATGAAGGTGTGTGAAGTCATAGAATGGAGGTGTGTGACATCACAGAATGGAGTTGTGTGAAGTCATAGAATGGAGCTGTGTGAAGTCAGAATGGAGGTGTGTGAAGTCACAGAATGGAGGTGTGTCAACTCAGAATGGAGGTGTGTGAAGTCACAGAATGGATGTGTGTTAAGTCATAGAATGGAGGTGTGTGAAGTCATAGAATGGAGGTGTGTGAAGTCAGAATGGAGGTGTGTGAAGTCACAGAATTGAGGTGTGTGAACACAGAATGGAGGTGTGTGAGTCACAGAATGGAGGTGTGTGAAATCATAGAATGGAGGTGTGTGAAGTCATAGAATGGATGTTTGTGAAGTAAGAATGAAGGTGTGTGAAGTCATAGAATAGAGGTGTGTGAAGTCAAAGAATGGAGGTGTGTGAAGTCACAGAATGGAGGTGTGTGAAGTCACACAATGGAGGTGTGTGAAGTCTCGAATGGAGGTGTGCGGTCATAGAAGGGAGGTGAGTGAAGTCATAGAAAGGAGGTGTGGGAAGTCATAGAATGGAGGAGTGTGAAGTCATACAGTGGAGGTGACTGAAGACACAGATTCGAGGTCTGTGAAGTCATAGAATGGAGGTGTGTAAATTCAGAATGGAGGTGTGTGAAGTCATAGAATGGAGATTTGTGAATTCATAGAATGGAGGTGTGTGACGTCACAATTGAAGTGTGTGAAGTCATAGAATGGAGGTGTGAGAAGTCACAGAATGGAGGTGTGTGAAGTCATACAATGGAGGTGAGTGACGTCAGAATGGAGGTGTGTGAAGTCACAGAATGGAGGTGTGTGAACTCAGAATGCAGGTGTGTGAAGTCATAGATGGAGGTGTGTGAAGTCATAGTATGGAGGTGTGTGAAATCATAGAATGGATTTTTGTGAAGTCACACAATGGAGCTGTGTGAAGTCAGAATGGAGGTGTGTGAAGTCATAGAATGGAGGTGTGTGAAGTCAGAATGGAGGTATGTGAAATCATAGAATCAAGGTGTGTGAAGTCACAATGGAGGTGTGTGAAGTCATAGAATGGAGGTGTGTGAAATCATAGAATGGAGTTTTGTGTAGTCACACAATGGAGCTGTGTGAAGTCAGAATGGAGGTGTGTGAAGTCACAGAATGAAGGTGTGTGAATCACAGAATGGAGGTATGTGAACTCAGAATGGAGGTGGGTGAAGTCACAGAATGGAGGTGTGTGAAGTCATAGAATGGAGGTGTGTGAAGTCACAGAATGGAGGTGTGTGAATTCATAGAATGGAGGTGTGTGAAGTCATAGAATGGAGGTGTGTGAGGTCATAGAATGGAGGTGTGTGAATTCAGAGAATGGAGGTGTGTGAAGTCACAGAATGGAGGTTTGTGTACTCAAAATGGAGGTGTTTGAAGTCATAGAATGGAGGTGTGTGAAGTCAGAATGGACATGTGTGAAGTCACAGAATTGAGGTGTGTGAACCCAGAATGGAGGTGTGTGAAGTCACCGAATGGAGGTTTGTGAAGTCATACAATGGAGGTGTGTGAAGTCATAGAATGGATGTTTCTAAAGTAAGAATGAAGGTGTGTGAAGTCATAGAATGGAGGTGTGTGAAGTCAAAATGGAGGTGTGTGAACTCATAGAATGGAGGTGTGTGAACTCACAGAATGGAGGTTGCCGGGGCCAACCGGCGGCAAACCAGGGTTCGCAGATTGGGGTTCCTGAAATCGGGGGCAAGGACTAGCAAGAAAGAGAAAAGAGACAGACACAGCGGGTCCGGGATGTCCGCAGTCCAAGTAAAGACTGCCGAGACTGCCTGTTTATTTTCCACTCCCCTTTCTTCCCTCCTCCTGACCCAGGAACCTCCAGGTGTGCCGCAGACCGACTCAGCGGGAGTGCGGGGAGACCAAGTCTGGATTCACAGGTCAGGAATGGATTCGGCGATGACAGACAGACACAAATGCAAGGGAGGTTTGAAGTCTGCTGCAAAGTTTTACTTGTTGAGTGTGAGATTATATACAGTCAAAGTAGGAGCATTTTCTTTCAGTTGGCATAAGGTCAAAAGATTACAATCATGTTTAAGAATGGTTACAGGGTACATTTTTCTGAGTAGAAAAGAAACTTCTCCCTTCATTCTAAGAAGCCATGGTTAATAAGTCAGACATTATGGTTAGGCGTCATCCGCCTTGGCATTAATCATTATTAGCTTTGTTTACCATCTGTTTTCTAGTTCTTCCTATGATTCTGTTTCTAAGTTAGTAATTATTACCCTGTGCCAGGAATTGTAAAACCTTAAACCTAAGAGTCCATTGTTGCTGTTCAGTTAGAGCACACCACGGTGCTCTAGCCCTTCTAATCCTTTCCCATGTGATTCATTAGGTACTTGTAACATTTACACAAGTAATGCAGACGCATTAAAGGCATATTCAGGTAAACTAACATTTATTACTAATTCAAAGATCATGTTTTCCGTATAGTTTCTAATTCTGTCTTATTATTAGTAGAGTGCATTGAGGTCATCAAGGCTGCTGTGGATGTGTTTGCGCCAGAGTAGCCGGGCATGCACTTTTAGTTCCTGGAACATCTAGTCGCTCAATCAATTCTTTAGGCCAGTAGTTGGCACAGAATATTACTGCCATAACATCAACTATCAAAAATGAAAAGAGTGATAAAAGAATCCCAGCACCCAGCATTATGAGCATTTCACGCATATGTCCCGGTCTCTGCCAGGGACCTCCAGGAGGCCTGATCACCGTTGGTGCGAACCTCAGGACTGGCAGCCATTCAAGCTCTTTCTGCTCCATGCTGCACAGACTCCACTGGAGTGGGTGTGGCAGTTCCCCGTTTTTTATTTTTTAAGTGATATGTGTAGAAGTCACGTTCAATGGTGTGCAGGGAAGTTAAAATAATTCTGAAGATAATGGGAAATATTAATAAAATGATGATTAGGACAGTAATACCTATACCAAGAAAAATAAAATATTGAATCCAATCCAAGTGATTCAAGTCTTTTAATGTAGAAGATAAAGTTGTGGAGAGAGTAGAAATGTCCCAGGACTCCAAGTGCTGTTGACTCATGGCTGTAATTTGCTGCTGTAAGGTAACCATATCATAGGTAAGATTTGTATTTTTCCAGACACTTAATAAATGAGACGCCCATATGGAGCTATGCCTTTTAAAGTAAAACAAATAGGTAAAGTATTAGACCTCCCCTCATAATTGACATAAGAGGAGGTATTATGGCCAAAATGAAAGGTTGGAGATTCCTCCAAGATGTCAGAAACATTAGTCATAACCTTAATATATTCTGAGTTTTCCCAGTCTACTGGATGTAAAGGCGGAGGCTTTGGAATATAAGCCCAGTAACTTTGTGCTGAGGTCACCGGGGAGTTCACAGCAAGGAGAGATAATAATGCTAAAAGGAGAGTTAATGCAGTCTTTGGCTGATGGGTTGTTTGTAGTAATGTTTCCGCTTCATGTAGAAGATGATGAAGATTTTTTGGAGGGCAAGGTGTGCTCTGCTGCGGTTGGAGTGAGAGACGGGCCATCGCTGCAGGCGTTCGGCGGAAGAGTTGCTTCTGCTTTCGTTTTTGTTTTCGGGACATTTTTAGCCACTGCGGGCCGGATGAGCCTGTCTGGAACCCAGATGGGAGTCTCGGCATCCTGCGGAAAAACACAAGCATAACCTCGCCCAGAGGTGATTAGAATATCTGGGCCCTTCCACTGTCCAGATAATAAATTTTTCCAAACGACTTGAGGGTGTTTTGGGTCCTTTTCTTGCATCTAATGTCTATGTGCAGTAGAAAGACCATCATCATTAAGATTTAAGAAATTAAGTACAAATAAAACATGACTTAGAATATGATGAGGAGAATAATATGAATTAGTATTTTTTATTTTAGATATTTGTGCCTTTAGTGTTTGATGAGTACGTTCAACTATAGTTTGTCCTTGAGGGTTGTAAGGAATTCCAGTGATATGACCTATGCCCCAATTATTTATAAATTGCAAAAAAGATTTTGAAGTATAAGCTGGAGCATTATTAGTTTTTATTTTAAATGGCTTTCCCATATATGCGAAACTAGCAGTAAGGTGTTGAACAACATCCTTTACAGCTTCTCCAGTTCTGGCCTAGGCATATATTATATGAGAATAGGTATTTATTACAACATGCACATACTGTAATTTACCACATTCTGGGACATGTGTCACATTCATTTGCCAGACGGCTAAAGGTTTTAATTTTCGGGGATTTACCCCTATTTGAGGGATGTTTCCAATATTAGGACATGATCTACATTGTTTAACTATTTCCCTGGCCTGTTCTCTAGTGATTTGGAACATATGTCTTAGAGTCGTGGCATTCTGATGATGTATATTATGACTCTTTTGTGCTTGTTCTAGGGCTAGAAATATTTTTGTGTAATGATCTGCAAGAGTATTCCCCATAGTTAATGGTCCTGGAAGGTTAGAATGACCTCTAATATGCCCAGTATAATATTTATGATTTCTTTGTCTAATAAGATTTTGCAATTCTAATAACATATTGTAAATATTAGTTTTTTCTGCAATTACAGTTGTTTCTAAAGTAGGAAAACAAGCAGATACATATTTAGAATTAGTATATATATTTAAAGGCTCATGATAATGTTGAAAGGCCATGAAGACTGTAACGATTCCTGCCTTTTGTGCAGAAAGGTTATTTTGATATTTAATTAAAGGAGGATGACTAGGTTCTACTACCACAGATTTTCCATTAGAGGAACCATCTGTAAATACTGTGATAGTATTTGATAAGGGAACAGAAGACCATAAATGAGGAGAAATCACAGGAGTTTCTTGAACAAACCTTAAAATGGGACTCTGTGGCATGTGGAATCCAATGATTCCTCTAAAGTTTAATAATGCTATTCCTATATTATTACTTTCTTATAATATAAAGACAAATTGTTGTTTAGTGTAAGGCAAAATTAATTTACAAAACTCTTGTCCAAATAATTCTTTTGTCCTCACCCTACCTTTGATTATTAGTTGTGCACATAGATAATCAAATCCAGAAATTACATAATTTTGTATATGGGGCAGATGTATTCACTCTAAAATTCCATTTTGCCACAAACGTCCTGTAGGGGTGTAAGTAGTGCTTATTATAATTAAGTCCCATGGTTGGCTATAGTCTATTTGTTTAACAAAGGAAGTACTCAATCTTTGCTCTGTAATAGCCAATGCCTTTTTGTTGGGAGTCAGAGTAGAATTAAATTGTACCTTGATTTGCATTAGACCATGGCTTTGTCTTATTGTTTTATGGCCTTATTCTGTTTAAATTACCTGAGATTTACCATATGACTGTAACAGCTGGAAGTTCCCTGGTTTCAAGAAGGGATATAAGTTGGAGTTGACAATAAACGGGGCAGTCTTTACCTGGGCTGCAGACATTCCTGACCCGGTGTGTCTGTCTCTCTTCTATTTTTTCCTAGTTCTTGCCCCCTATTTCAGGAACCCCAATCTGCGAATCCTGGTTTGCTGCTGGCTGGCCCTGGCAACTGGAGCCTGAACAGGGACTTTGCTTTGCCCGGGCAGGCTCAAAGTTGCGGCTATTAGATTAATGAGTCCTACAAAAGGCCATGTTACTCCAATTAAAGTAACAAGGTGGTCAACTCAGAAATAGTCTAAGTATGATCTTACCTGGAACCTGGTAAGAGTCAAAATTACATTTGAATAAGGGTTTCTGACCTTCTCCATGGGCCTGCTGGAGATTGCTATAAAGTAATTTACAAGAGTAAGTTGAAATAGCAATTAAGTAACCATTTTGATAGTCCTAATTTTCCTTGTTTCTTTTTTAGAAACAAAACTTTAGGACAACTTTACTTTTAAATTTTGTTCAGAAACCATTTCTACTTTTCTTTAACTTTTACACTTTGTAACTTAAACTTTTAACACTTTGATTTTTCTTTGCATTTGAAAAACCTTTAAGGCTAAAGGAATTCCCTTTGCCTCCAGGCCTCCTAGGGCCCAGGTCACTCCCTTTGCCTTTAGAAGAGGCTTTTTGTTTTATTCTGCAGTTTAGATTATTACTGCCTAGAACTCCATCAACAGTTTAAACTCAAATGACAGTTTTTCCCTAATGCAAGAATTACAAACATCAGGGCACCAAAAGTTATCAACAGACTTCCAGACTGACTTGCAGTCAGTCTGCAAGAAAAGACAGACAGGCAAAGTTTCTGACATTAATGAACAATTTTACATTTAAATCTCTAATACATGTCTCCAAACTTTAAAGGTAATAAATCCCAAATTCCCTAATACCTCTGGGTTAAACAGGATACAATGTTTACAATGTAAACAGCTCTAAGTATTACAAAACCAGATTTTTTTTTCCGGGTCTTTAGAAAAGTACTTTTTTACTAATTTCTCTTTAAACCAATGTAGTAATCCTTTGAGACATTGTAAAACATTCAAACCTAATATTTTTCTTGAAGTTTTAAGCTTATATTTACCCAATTGTCTTTGTGTTTAAGTATAAATTTATCCATTGTTTTATACAGTATGCTGACAATTTAACCTTGAACATGTTCACTCACTCATTCACACACATTCATACTCAAAGATCATAAAGCGCGCAAAAATAATATTGGCCGTTCATTTTCCGGAAGTTTGTGTCAAGAGAGTTTTGCCAATTTTACTCTTACAGGTGAGAACCAGGTTCAAAACAAAACTTTTTGCAAGGCAACTTAGCTGGAATTTATTTTTCCAGGGCTTGTTACAACTGCAGACATGGGGGAGCGGCCATGCTAGGCCCAGAAATGTTCAAATAAATAACAAGGATGTGTGCTTGAGTATGCACAGAAAAACCATAAGGATCCATACTTAGAAATGGTACCAATTTTAAAGACTAAACTGGACAAGAAAAAATATGTAACACGAACAAGACAGAGAAACGGAGACTTTTAAATAATCAGACATTGACATATAACAAGAAAATTGGACTCAATTAGATACACTTAACACAAAAAACATGAGCTCAAATGAATGTTTTCACCACACAGTTATTTTTAGATTTAGACATGTCTTACTGGTGGGACTCTCAAGGATGCCTTGTTATTGACAAGAAACTCAGAAGGGGAGGGGGGGTCAAGGCGTCCCTTGACCACCCAGGCCTCTGTTTTAGGCCCACAGTGCAGTTGCTTTATTAAGGGTTCGAGGAGAATTAGGGGCAGAATCACCCTGTAACAATTCAAAGAGTGGCTTTAATTCTCCAGTAGATAATTTTAGCTGAGGTCTTATTCAATTGATATTTCCTAAAACCTTTTGTAAGTCATTTAGTGTAAGTAGAGAATCCCTGCAAATCTGTAATTTTTGTGATGTTATTTTTTGTTCATGAATAACATGCCCTAGATATCTTATAGGTAACTGGTATTGAATTTTGTCAGGAGTGACAACTAGCCCATTATTCTGCAATGATTCTAATAATAAAATTAAAGACTCCTATAATTCCCCATAAGTTTTTTGCTGCAAGTAAAATATCATCCATATAATGAATTAGATAAACATTAGGAAATTGTTGTCTTACTGGTTCAATAGTATTGGCCACAAATTTTTGACATAACGTAGGACTATTTTTCGTTCCTTGAGGTAACACTTTCCATTGATATCTTTTGTAGGGTCTTATAAAATTTACTGATGGTACACTGAATACAAATTTCTTACAATTCTCAGGATGTAATTTTATTGTATGACTGTAATTTTCCAATTTTTTGGAATTGTTACTGGATTTGGCAGCCCTGGTTGCAATGTGCCCATGTCATGCATGGTTGCATTTACTGCTCTTAAATCTTGTAATAATTTCCATTTACCAGATTTCTTTTTTATGGCAAAGATAGGAGTATTCCAGGGACCAATAGTCTCCTCCAAATGTCCTGAGTTTAACTGTTTTTGAACAATAGCTTCTATGGCCTGTATTTTTTCTAGGGTAAGGGGCCATTGATTAAGCCAAACAGGCTCTTCAGATTTCCAAGATATTTGATCTGCAAATAATGTAGTCTCAATGGCCCCTATGAAAAATATTGTTCATCAATGTCTGAATTTGTAAATAGCTTAACATTCATTTCTGTCATTATGTCTCTTCCCCATAAGGAGAAGGGCAATGAGGGAATGACATAAGGATGGATGGTTCCCTTTTTCCCATCCACTTCCCAGCATAGGAGTTCTGCACTTTTTGCTACATTAGAAGCCATTCCCAATCCCTGTAATGAAGAGGAAGTTTTTATTACTGGCCAAGCTTAAGGCCAACCTTTTCCTGCAATACAAGTCTTATCTGCTCCTGTATCTAAAATACCCTTAAAAGTTTTTCCATTGATTTTTACAGACAGAAAAGGCCTATCCTTTCCTATTTCCGTAACCCAAGCTACTGTATCAGTTGACCTGAAAGAGCCCTGACCTCTTTCCTTTGACAACTCTGGATTAGGTAATTTTAAATAAGGAAGTAAAAGTAATTGTGCTATTCTTTGTCCTTTTCTTAGGACTACTGTTCCTTTAACACTTTTAGCCATGATTTTAATTTCTCCAATAAAGTCAGAATCAATTACTCCAGGAAGCACTTCAATCCCCAATTTAAAGTTAGAAATTCGTCCCAGTAACAATTCTGTAATTCCTGAGGGTAGAGTTCCTTGAACCGAAGTAGGCACGAGTTGAACCCCATCTTCCACAGACAGGATTACATCCTTGACCACCGCTACATCTAACCCTGCACTTCCTGGACTGGCTCTAGGCAAATTATGTATTGTGAATTCTGGAGCCTCTGGGTTAAGGGCCTGACTGTTGGCCTTGCCCTCCTTTTCCTCTCTTGTATCGGGGCTGAGAGGCTGCCCCTTTTCTAGTTTTTTGATTCCTTGACTTCTTCTATTTTACTTCCGTCTTTGCAGAATTTTGATTTACATTTATTTTTCCAATGCCTTCCTTTCTGGCATTGGGGACATATTCCTGGAAGATTCTTTTTGTATGTTCCTGTTTTTTGCTAGAGCAATCCTTTTTGATATGTCCTGATTCTCCACATTCAAAACAAGTAGGTAGAGGCCCTTTCTTAGGTCCTCCACCCCCATATGTCTGCTTGACATATGACTGAAAAGTTTGACCTTTCCTAGCTGCCGCGTAGGCCATTCCTTGCACTACCGCGGGTGAGGCGTCAGCACATGCTTTCATATACTCTTGCAATGAACCTGTTTTCCTTAAAGGACGAATGAGGTCTTGGCAGAGTGTGTAAAATTCTCTGCCTGTAGCACCCGAGACTTTTAGACCTCGTTCTGTTGACATGTGCTTGAGAACGGAAACAAAAAGTTTCTGTCCTTTAGTTCCTGATCGCCCCATGATTAATCTTGCTCACGCTTCACCAGTCTCCCTTGTTTTACTGGCGGGACTGCAGTTCCCTTGGTGAGAGCCTATCCACTCCTTGGAAAAAGAGAAAAGAAAGGATAAAGTGTTACCTGTCCAGTCAGGTCCCTGTTCGGGCGCCACTTGCCACAGACCGACTCAGCGGGAGTGCGGGGAGACCAAGTCTGGATTCACAGGTCAGGATTGGATTCGGCGATGACAGACAGACACAAACGCAAGGGAGGTTTGAAGTCTGCTGCAAAGTTTTACTTGTTGAGTGTGAGATTATATACAGACAAAGTAGGAGCATTTTCTTTCAGTTGGCATAAGGTCAAAAGATTACAATCATGTTTAAGAATGGTTACAGGGTACATTTTTCTGAGTAGAAAAGAAACTTCTCCCTTCATTCTAAGAAGCCATGGTTAATAAGTCAGACATTATGGTTAGGCGTCATCCGCCTTGGCATTAATCACTATTAGCTTTGTTTACCATCTGTTTTCTAGTTCTTCCTATGATTCTGTTTCTAAGTTAGTAATTATTACCCTGTGTCAGGAATTGTAAAACCTTAAACCTAAGAGTCCATTGTTGCTGTTCAGTTAGAGCACACCACGGTGCTCTAGCCCTTCTAATCCTTTCCCATGTGATTCATTAGGTACTTGTAACATTTACACAAGTAATGCAGACGCATTAAAGGCATATTCAGGTAAACTAACATTTATTACTAATTCAAAGATCATATTTTCCGTATAGTTTCTAATTCTGTCTTATTATTAGTAGAGTGCATTGAGGTCATCAAGGCTGCTGTGGATGTGTTTGCGCCAGAGTAGCCGGGCATGCACTTTTAGTTCCTGGAACATCTAGTCGCTCAATCAATTCTTTAGGCCAGTAGTTGGCACAGAATATTACTGCCATAACATCAACTATCAGAAATGAAAAGAGTGATAAAAGAATCCCAGCACCCAGCATTATGAGCATTTCACGCATATGTCCCGGTCTCTGCCAGGGACCTCCAGGAGGCCTGATCACCGTTGGTGCGAACCTCAGGACTGGCAGCCATTCAAGCTCTTTCTGCTCCATGCTGCACAGACTCCACTGGAGTGGGTGTGGCACAGGTGTTACATTCATATGGTAATTCTCAGGTCATTTACATAGAATAGGGCCAGAAAGCAATAAGACAATAAAGCCATCGTCTGATGCAAGCCAAGGTACAAATTGAGTCCACTCTGGCTCACAACAAGAGGAGTGTGAAGTCACAGAATTGAAGTGTGTGAAGTCAAAATGGAGGTGTGTGAAGTCACAGAATGGAGGTCTGTGAAGACACAGAATTGAGGTGTGTGAAGTCAGAATGTAGGTGTGTGAAGTCAGAATGGAGGTGTGTGAAATCATAGAATGGAGGTGTGTGAAGCCACAATGCAAGTGTGTGAACTCATGGAATGAAGGTGTGTGAAGTAAAATTGCAGGTGTGTGAAGTCATAGAATGGAGGTGTGTGAAGTCATAGAATGGAGGTGTGTGAAGTCACAGAATGGAGGTGTGTGAAGTCATAGAATGGAGGTGTGTGAAGTCACAGAATGGAGGTGTGTGAAGTCATAGAATGGAGGTGTGTGAAAACATAGAATGGAGGTGTGTGAAGTCAGAATGGAGGTGTGTGAAGTCACAGAATTGAGGTGTGTGAATTCACAGAATAGAGGTGTGTGAAGTCAGAATGCAGGTGTGAAGTTACAGAAGGGAGGTGTGTGAAGTCACAGAATGGATGTTTGTGAAGTAAAAATGAAGGTGTTTGAAATCATAGAATGGAGGTGTGTGACGTCACAGAATGGAGGTGTGTGAAGTTATAGAATGGAGGTGTGTGAAGTCATAGAATTGAGGTGTGTGAAGTCATACAATGAAGGTGTGTGAAGACAGAATGGAGGTGTGTGAAGTCACAGAATGGAGGTGTGTGAAGACATAATATGGAGGTTTGTGGAATCATAGAATGGAGTTTTGTGAAGTCACAGAATGGAGCTGTGTGAAGTCAGAATGGAGTTGTGTGAACTCATAGAATGGAGGTGTGTGAAGTCACAATGGAGGTGTGTGAAATCTTAGAATGGAGGTGTGTGAAGTCAAAAAATGGAGGTGTGTGAAGTCATAGAATGGAGGTGTGTGAAGTCATAGAATGGATTTTTGTGAAATAAGAATGAAGGTGTGTGAAGTCATAGAATGGAGGTGTGTGACGTCAGAAAATGGAGTTGTGTGAAGTCATAGAATGGAGCTGTGTGAAGTCAGAATGGAGGTGTGTGAAGTCACAGAATGGAGGTGTATCAACTCAGAATGGAGGTGTGTGAAATCATAGAATGGAGGTGTGTGAAGCCACAATGCAGGTGTGTGAACTCATGGAATGAAGGTGTGTGAAGTAAAATTGCAGGTGTGTGAAGTCATAGAATGGAGGAGTGTGAAGTCATAGAATGGAGGTGTGTGAAGTCACAGAATTGAGGTGTGTGAAATCATAGAATGGAGGTGTGTGAAGTCACAGAATGGAGGTGTGTGAAGTCATAGAATGGAGGTGTGTGAAGTCATAGAATGGAGGTGTGTGAAGTCATAGAATGGAGGACTGTGAACTCAGAATTGAGGTTTGTGAAGTCATAGAATGGAGGTGTGTGAAGTCACAGAATGGAGGTGTGTGAAGTCATAGAATGGAGGTGTGTGAAGTCATGGAATGGAGGTAAGTGAAGTCAAAGAATGGAGGTGTGTGAAGTGAAACAATAGAGGTGTGTGAAGTCACAGAATGGAGGTGTGTGAAGTCACAGAATGGAACGGTGTGAAGTCAAAACAGAGGTGTGTGAAGTCACAGAATGGAGGTGTGTGAAGTCACAGAATGGAGGTGTGTGAAGTCAAAAAGGTGGTGTGTGAAGTCACAGAATGGAGGTGTGTGAAGTCATAGAATGGAGGTGTGTGAAACCATAGAATGGAGGTGTGTGAAGTCATAGAATTGAGGTGTGTGAAGTCGTAGAATGGAGGTGTTTGAAGTCATAAAATGGAGGTGTGTGAACTCATAGAATGTAGGTGTGTGAAGTCAAAATGGAGTTGTGTGAAGTCATAGAATGTTGGTTTTTTATGTCAACGAATGGAGGTGTGGGAAGTCATAGAATGGAGGTGTGTGAAGTCAGAATGGAGGTGTGTGAAGTCATAATGGAGGTGAGTGAAGTCATAGAATGGAGGTGTGTGAAGTCATAAAATGGAGGTCTGTGAACTCAGAATGGAGGTTTGTGAAGTCATAGAATGGAGGTGTGTGAAGTCAGAATGTAGATGTGTTCAGCCACAGAATGGAGGTGTGTGAAGTCATAGAAAGGAAGTGTGTGAAGTCATAGAAAGGAGGTGTGTGAACTCAGAATGGAGGTGTGTAAAGTCACAGAATGGTGGTTTGTGAAGTCATAGAATGGAGGTGTGTGAAGTCAGAGAATGGATGTTTCTGAAGTAAGAATGATGGTGTGTGAAGTCATAGAATGGAGGGGTGTGAAGTCATATTGGAGGTGTGTGAACTCATAGAATGGAGGTGTGTGAACTCATAGAATGGAGGTTTGTGAAGTCATGGAATGGCGGTGTGTGAAGTCAAAGAATGGAGGTGTGTGAAGTGAAACAATAGAGGTGTGTGAAGTCACAGAATGGAGGTGTGTGAAGTCAAAGATTGGAAGTGTGTGAAGTCAGAATTGAGGTGTGTGAAGTCACAGAATGGAGGTGTGTGAACTCAGAATGGAGGTGTGTGAAGTCATAGAATTTAGGTGTGTGAAGTCACAAAATGGAGGTGTGTGAAGTCATAGAACGGAGGTGTGTGAAGTCATAGAATGGAGGTGTGTGAAGTCAGAATGGAGGTGTGTATAGTCACAGAATTGAGGTGTGTGAAGTCACAGAATGGATGTGTGTGCAGTCAGAATGAAGGTGTGTGAAGTCACAGAATGGAGGTGTGTGTAGTCACAGAATGGATGTTTGTGAAGTAAGAATGAAGGTGTTTGAAGTCATAGAGTGGAGTTGTGTGAAGTCACAGAATGGAGGTGTGTGAAGTCATAGAATGGAGGTGTGTGAAGCCATAGAATGGAGGTGTGTGAGCTCATAGAATGGAGGTGTGTGAAGTCAAAATGGAGTTGTGTGAAGTCATAGAATGGTGGTTTTTGATGTCAACGAATGGAGGTGTGTGAAGTCATAGAATGGAGGTGTGTGAAGTCATAGAATGGAGGTGTGTGAAGTCATAGAATTGAGGTGTGTGAAGTCATAGAATGGAGGTGTGTGAAGTCACAGAATGGAAGTGTGTGAAGTCATAGAATGGAGGTGTGTGAAGTGAGAATGGACATGTGTGAAGTCACAGAATTGAGGTCTGTGAACCCAGAATGGAGGTGTGTGAAGTCACAGATTGGAGGTTTGTGAAGTCATACAATGGGGGTGTGTTAAGTCATAGAATGGATGTTTCTAAAGTAAGAATTAAGGTGTGTGAAGTCATAGAATGGATGTGTGTGAAGTCAAAATGGAGGTGTGTGAACTCATAGAATGGTGGTGTGTGAACTCATACAATGGTGGTGTATGAAGTCATGGAATGGAGGTGTGTGAAGGCACAGAATGGACGTGTATGAAGTCATAGAATGGAGGTGTGTGAAGTCATAAAATGGAGGTGTGTGAACTCATAGAATGGAGGTGTGTGAAGTCACAATGGAGCTGTGTGAAGTCATAGAATGGTGGTTTTTGATGTCAACGAATGGAGGTGTGTGAAGTCATAGAATGGAGGTGTGTGAAGTCAGATTGGAGGTGTGTGAAATCACAGAGTGGAGGTGTGTCAACTCAGAAATGAGGTGTGTGAAGTCACAGAATGGAGGTGTGTGAAGTCATAGAATGGAAGTGTGTGAAATCATAGAATGGAGGTCTGTGAACTCAGAATGGGGGTTTGTGAAGTCATAGAATGGAGGTGTGTGAACTCAGAATGGAGGTGTGTGAAGTCACAGAATGGAGGTGTGTGAAGTCATAGAATGGAGGTGTGTGACGTCATAGAATGGAAGTGTGTTAAGTCATAGATGGAGGTTTGTGAACTCAGAATGGGGGTTTGTGAAGTCATACAATGGAGGTGTGTGAACTCAGAATGGAGGTGTGTGAAGTCACAGAATGGAGGTGTGTGAAGTCACAGAATGGAGGTGTGTGAAATCACAGAATGGAGGTGTGTGAATTCATAGAATGGAGGTGTGTGAAGTCATAGGATCGAGGTGTGTGAAGTCACAGAATGGAGGTGTGCGAAGTCAAAGAATGGAGGTGTGTGAAGTCACAGAATGGAGGTGTGTGAAATCAGAATGGAGGTGTGTGAAGCCACTGAATGGAGGTGTGTGAAGTCATAGAATGGATGTGTGTGAAGTCATAGAATGGAGGTGTGTGAAGGCAGAATGGAGGTGTGTGAAGTCACAGAATGGAGGTGTGTGAACTCTGAATGGAGGTGTGTGAAGTCACAGAATGGAGGTTTGTGAAGTCATAGAATGGAGGTGTGTGAAGTCTGAGAATGGATGTTTCTGAAGTAAGAATGAAGGTGTGTGAAGTCATAGAATGGAGGTGTGTGAAGTAAAATTGGAGGTGTGTGAACTCATAGAATGGAGATGTGTGAATGTTTATGAAATTTAACAATAAGGAGCACACAAATATCAACTCCTTAGGGACACAACAAAGGCAGTACTCAGAGGAAAATTTATAGCGCTGAGTGCCTACAACAGCAAGTTGGAAAAATGGCAAACCAACTAGTTAATGTCTCACCTTAACCTCCTCGAAAAAGAGCAACAAACCAACTCTAAACCCATTAGGTGAAAGCAAATTATTAAAATCAAAGCAGAATTAAATGATTTGGAATAAAAAAAAATCTGTAGAAAGAACCAACCAAACAAGGAGTTGGTTCTTTGAAAGAATTAACAAAATTGACAACCCTTTAGCAAATCTTACCAAAAAAAGAAGAGAGCATATCGAAATAAATAAAATCGCAGATGAAAATGGAAATATCACGACAGAAATTACCAAGATCCACAATATCATGACGAATACTTTTCAAACCTTTACGCCAACAATTTGAGAATCTAGAAGAAATGGATGAATTCCTAGACAATATTAACATACCCACAGTGAACCCAGAAGAGCTAACCCAACTCAACAGGATTATTTCACGCTCTGAAATAGAAATGGAAATTAGACAACTTTCACCTAAAAAGAGTCCAGGGCCAGATGGATTCACAGCTGAATTGTATAAGGTCTTCAAAGCAGAGCTCACACCAATACTCCTCAATCTCTTCAATGATTGAAAATGAAGGTTCTTTACCAAAGTCATTCTGTGAAGCCAGTGTATCCCTCATCCCCAAACCAGACAGAGATTCATCAAAGAAAGAGAACTATAGACCCATTTCTTTGATGAACATCGATGCAAAACTTCTCAACAAAATACTGGCCAACCGTCTACAACAACTCATAAAAAAATTATACACTATGATCAAACTGGATTCATCCCAGGGAGGCAAAGCTGGTTCAACATACACAAATCAATTAATATAATTCGACACCTCAACAGGAGCAATGACAAAAATCACATGATTTTCTCAATAGATGCGGAAAAGGCATTTGACAAGATCCAAAACCCCTTTATGTTAAAAGATGTGGAGAAACTAGGAATCCATGGAACATTTCTCTATGTAATAAAGGCTGTGTATGAGAAACCCACTGCTAGAATTATACTTAATGATGAAAACCTAAAGCCATTCCCTCTAAAATCAGGAACGAGACAAGGATGCCCACTCTCTCCACTCCTTTTTAACATAGTACTAGAATTCCTAGGCAGTGCAATAAGGCAAGAAGCAAGCATAAAGGGGATCCAAGTAGGGAAAGAGGAAATAAAACTATCCCTCTTTGCAGATGATATGATTCTGTATTTAAAGAATCGTATAGACTCTACTCCCAAGCTTCTTGAGCTGATTCAAAGCTTTGGAAGGGTAGGAGGCCATAAAATCAACCCTCACAAATCAACTGTCTTCCTTTACGCCAACAGTGAGAGGAACGAGGCAATAATCAGGAAAGAAACTCCTTTCACAATAGCCTCAAAGAAAATAAAGTACCTAGCAATTAGCTTAACTAAGAATGTAAAGGACTGTTTAGATGAAAAGGTTAAAACCCTAAAAAAGGAAATTAAAGCAGAACTAAGGAAATGGAAATACGTCCCATACTCCTGGATTGGAAGAATCAACCTTGTGAAAATGACAATCTTGCCAAGGGCTATCTACCAATTCAGTGCAATACCCATCAACATCCCAATATCATTCTTTAAAGAAATAGAAGAGGCAATTCAAAATTTCATATGGAATAATAAAAGACCCGTATAGCAAAAACACTTCTTAGCAGAAAGAACAGCGCTGGAGGAATTTCAATTCCAAACTTTAGACTCTATTACAGAGCTATAATTCTCAAAACAGCTTGGTACTGGCACAAGAACAGGCCTGAAGTCCAATGGAATAGAACTGCGGACCCAGATATTAAACCACAGACCTATGGCCACCTAATCTTTGACAAGGGAGCCAAAAAAATAGAATGGAAGAAAGATAGCCTCTTCAACAAGTTGTGCTGGCAGAACTGGTTAAGCACCTGCAGAAAACTAAAGATGGGTCCTTCTTTGTCACCTTGCACTAGAATTAACTCCAAATGGATCAAGGACCTGGAGGTAAAAGCTGACACACT
This sequence comes from Megascapheus bottae, assembly GCA_024803745.1. Classification (NCBI taxonomy): domain Eukaryota; kingdom Metazoa; phylum Chordata; class Mammalia; order Rodentia; family Geomyidae; genus Megascapheus; species Megascapheus bottae. The sequence continues at coordinate 102,679 of JANJXV010000921.1, read as the reverse complement.
GAAAAGTTTACAGGAAAGAATAGGAGATACACTAGGCCTCCTTGGCACAGGTCGAATCTTTCTTAATAAGGACCAAGAGTCACAACAAATCAGAGAAAGACTGGATAAGTGGACTGCATTAAACTGCAGAGCTTTTGTATGGCAACGGATATAGCTAGTAAACTAACCAGGAAGCCTACAGAGTGGGAGAAGATCTTCACCAACCAAACAACGGACAAAGGCCTCATATCTAAAATATATCAACAACTCAAAAAATTGAATCACTCCAAAACTAACCTCCAAAGTAACACCCATCCCATTAAAAATGGGCCAAAGAATTAAAGAGAGTATTCTCTGAAGAAGAAACAGAAATGACCTATAGACACATGAAGAAATGCTCCACATCTCTGGTCATAAAAGAAATGCCAATCAAAACAGCTCTAAGATTCAACCTCACTCCAGTTAGAATGGCCAGGATCAGGAAAACGAATGACAACAGATGCTGGAGGGGTTGTGGCCAGGAGGGATCAATACTACACTGTTGGTGGGAGTGCAAACTCGTTCAACCACTGTGGAAAGCAGTGTGGCAGTGCCTCAAAAGGCTAAATATAGAACTCCCGTATAACCCAGCAATTCCACTACTTGGCATTTACCCAACAATCCAGAAGCAAGGGCATACTAATCCCACTAGCACAACAATGTTCATTGCAGCACTATTCACCATAGCAAAGATATGGAACAAACCCAGATGTCCCTCAGTTGATGAGTGGATCTACAAGTTGTGGTATTTGTACACAATGGAATTCTATGCTGCTGTCAGAAAGAATGACATCGCCCCATTTGTTAGGAAATGGAAAGACTTAGAACAAATCATATTAAGTGAAGTAAGCCAGACTCAAAGGAACTTAGGCTCAGTGGTTTCCCTCATTCATCATAATCAGTAGAAACCTTGGGCTCTACTAGCAGAGATTTGCAATAGAGCAAAAGTCCATATATAAGGCCATATAATGTGAAGTTAATTGAAAGGACCTCCAGGATATTGAAACAAAAGCCACATAATAAATGATTGTTGTCCTTAATGTACTATGTTGTCTCTCACCTCCTTTGCTGTCCCTCGGTTATCCGATATTGGTATGGTATCTCACTTTGTTATCTGATATATTGAATTTATTTGTATTTGTATATTTGAAATTTGAAAGGGAAGGGGGGAAAACCAAGACGGGTGGGGGGTGTGGGGTTGGAGGGAAATGGGTACCAAGACATGTGAAAGGGAATCAATGTATGTGAATTAATGCACTTTCTATCTGGCAAATATCATGTAACCCTTTTACTAATTACAATAAAAAGAATTTTTAAAAAAAGAAAGTTGTAGTGTGTGGGGAGGATGATGGGGTCAAATACATTTCTTCTTAGAAATATACCTCATCTGGTTGCCCTGGATTTTCCTGGCCTTCTTCTTAGAGAAAGTTCTGTTATACTAGATTTGTGGCTGGGCAATGATCTAGCATGTACATCTTCGAGTAAGACAGCCACAATTTCCATGCCTGAGACTCGAGTTTCCTGACCTTTGGCAACAGCACAGCAACATCTTTCTTCCTCCTGAGCCACAGGCCAAGTGAGCTGGCTTGACCTGGTTGTTAGTTACAGTGGCTTGGTTACCAGGGTTCCATAATCTGTTCCATTGTGAGGGAGGCAGGGTCACCTTTCAGGGCCCAATGACCAAAGGTCCTTGCTCACAGAAGACCTCACCAAAGACATACTGGAGGCTGAATCTCTCCTCCAGTCTCACAATATACAGGTGGATGTAGTAAACAGCACACCTTATTTGTCCAATCCCAATGTCTTCCACTAGGCCCAACTACCAGTCTGGTCTCAGGCTCAAGGAGCCTTTCTTAGGTAAGATCCAAACTTAAGGGTCAATATTGCCCTCATCCTTTACAAATCATTTGCTTCACAGTACCTTCTCTGCCTTCAATTTGCCCCTTGTCGAATTTTTTTTTGTTTTTGCTAGTCTTGGGACTTGACCTCAGAGTGTGAACATTGTTCTTGGGCTTTCTTTAGGCTTTAGCTGTCCCACCGAGCCACAGCACCACTTGGAGCGTTTTCTATGTATGTGGTAATGAGGAATCAAACCAGACTCTTTTTGCGTGGTAGCCAAGGACTCTACCACTAGGTCAAACACACAGGGCATCTTGCACATATTTTTGACGTCAATCTACTAGGATATACTAGGATACTATTAGGTTTCTGTATCCTAATCAATTTTTTCCTGATGATTAGCTTTGCTGTCATGTGTAAAAAATGCAGAGGGAAGAACACAGAAGAATTAGTGAAATTTAAAAAAAAGGATTACACACATAGATAAGTGTTCATTCTTTGTAAGAGAGAGGATATTTTGATATGATGATGATGACTTTATAATTACTATGTCAGGGTTGAGAGTTTGCATAGTGGTAGAGTGCTTTCCTAGCATCCATGAAGATCTGGGTTTGATTGCTCAGTATCACATAGATAGAAAATCTAGATGTGGCACTGTGGCTCAAGTGGCAGAGGGCTAGACTTGAGAAAACCCGAGGACAGTGCTCAGGCCCTGAATTAAAGCCCCAAGACTGGCAGAAAGATAAAAGAAAATAAAAATGCTTTTTACGAGCTAATTCACTCACAGCATTTGCTTCTGAAATCTTCGCTTCTGCATCTTGTGAAATACCCCTTTCCCTCAACGTACACAAGAAAAAGAGATCCATCCCATGGTTCACTGTGAGGCCACTGGTTGGGCTAAGAGCTAGTCGTGCAGCAATACATAAGTTTTATTCTAATACTTTCCAAACTTTGTACTCAAATATGCTACTTACTTACCAGCTTAGGTCAGTTATCCTTATGCATACCTTTTCTTCATTACTACAATATTCTTACACTCCTGCGTTAATCCTCTTGAACCTCCCCTGACCTCTCTCATTCTTTTTTTCTATCTCTGGACCTCTGCTCGTCTTTCAACCCTTATACTGCACGGATCTACACTTGATGGCTGTTGAGCAATATTGTATATGCAGGTGGTTAATTATTCTCTAGGCTCAGAGGGATATAAAGAAAATAGAGATTGGATTGAGAGGCTTATTGTTTTGGGTATAAATCGCTTATCATTGGTTGTATTAGACTGGTCTGTAAGTGCACAAAATAAAGAGTGATAATACCAATCAAAACCTGTGAACATCTAGTGTCTGCCAGCTACAGAGGTCTAGGTTGGTTATATCTGAAAAACTATAATCGTATTTAGTAGTAATCTTGCTCCCATTTTCAAATGGGCAGAACAAGAAACTCAAGAAAAATGTCAAATCAAGAAACAACATCCCCCACCCAATGTAAACAGACAATGGAACAGTCACTGGCAAACCTAGAGTAGAGACTTCCAAGTGCTACACAAATGCAATTGATAAACATCATTAATGGAAAATGTGAAAATATAAAGAAAGAGATAATGGAGGAAGCCATAGCTGAACAAGAGGAAAGCATAAACAAGGTGATAAGTGAAAAAGAAGAAGCCATAAAGGACGCGTTAATAAAGGTTTTTCAAAGAAAGATGGATGAATTCATAGAATCCACAAATAAAAACGTTACCAAACTCCAACAAATGTCCAAAGAAAATAAAGCTAACCACTCAAAAGGAAATCAAGGAGATAAAGAAATCCATACATGATCTAAAACAGGAGATGCAAGGCATCAAAAATGAGCAATTAGAAGCAAGGGAGATGAAAAATAATGTAGATAGTTTTGATAGCAAGATAGACAATGCAGAGGAGAGAATTTCTGGGGCTGAAGATAATTTAGTTATTATATAGAAAGAACAGAAAATGAGTCAATCCAAATCTAGGAAATATGAGAGAGCGCTTCAAGAGGTCCAAAATGCAATTAGGAAGCCTAATTTAAGGCTAGTTGGTATTGAGGAGGGTGTGGAGAAAGAGGTCAATGGTATTGGAAATATACTTCAGGGAATCATCTCAGAGAATTTCCCAAATATCCAGAAGGGCAGGCCCATCCAGATACGAGAAGCTTTTAGAACCCCAAACAGACCTGACCAGAAAAGAACATCCCACCACCAAATTGTGATGCGAACTGGATCAATAGAAACGAAAGAAAAGATCGTAAAGGCAGCCAGGGAAAAGGGATCAGTAACCTATAAAGGCAAACCAATCAGAATAACCAAAGATTTCTCAGCAGAGACCATACTAGCACGAAGTGACTGGAAGCATATATGTCATGCCCTTAAATCAAATAACTACCAACCAAGAATACTGTAGCCAGCTAAGTTCTTATTCATAACTGAGGGAACAATAAAAACGTTCCATTCCAGGGAAAAGCTGCAACAATATGTTGAAACAAAACCAACACTACAGAGAATTCTCAAAGATGCTCTATACATAGAAAACCAAAATAAATGCAACATAGGGAAAGAAATGGCACCTAAACAGCATACCATCTAAGGACCACAAGAACTGTCAAGACACGGGCCCTACTAAAAGCTTTTAAAAATGGTAGGAACTAATAAATATCTCTCAATCCTAACTCTCAATATCAATGGACTTAACTCTCCAATTAAACGGCATAGGCTGTCTAGTTGGATCAAAAAGCAAGAGCCATGTTCTGCTGTCTTCAAGAGACACTTCTTACCCAAAAACATTCATCTTTTGAAAGTGAGAGGTTGGAATAAACTCTATCAAGCTAACTGCCCCCATAAACAGGCTGGAGTTGCCATCCTCATATCAGATAAAATAGACTTCAAACTAAAATTAGTAAGAAAAGACAAAGAAGGTTACTACATACTACTAAAGGGATCTTTCCTCCAGGAAGACATAACGATCCTAAATATTTACACACCCTTTTGAAGATTCTCAAAAGATTGAAGATTCTGCCAGTGTAATTAGATTCCGGCATTGATATTAAATAATTCAATGAGTAGGGATTTATATTTGAAATATCTCTGTAGACAAAATCTAACACACATTTGCTTAGTATTTGCTTTTGATTTCCCAAGAAGTTCAGTACAAGCCAACATGTGTGGCATATATCGACTGGGAGAAATGATTCAGAATATGTGACTCATTTGAACAGGAGTCAGTGAAAAGATACAGAAGCAGGATACCCATATTTTGATAATTTGTATCTTTTGCTTATTTTGTGTTTGTTATTATTTCCATTTGTAGTGTACATTTCTAGGTAAAAACTTTTAAAATGTTTCCAAACAATTTGTTATTTCAACAGCAAAAAAGATTTATATGCCTGATAAAATTCACAGAATCCAAATTTTTCCATATTATTATTTTTTTTTTGGTGGGTCATAGATCTTGAACTCAGCCTGCGCACTATCCCTGAGCTCTTCAGCTCCAGGCTACCACCTTACCCTGGAGCCAAGCCCCACTTCCCATTTTCTAAAAGTAAATTGGAGATAAGAGTCTCAGGTCTTTTTGTGCCAGGATGGCTTTAAACCTTGATCCTCAGATCTCAGCCTCCTGAGTAGCTAGGATTATAGAAGTGAGCCACCACCCCATCATGCTCAGCTTTCTGGTTTTTTTTAAAACAAGCCCTTTTGCTGGAACTCGGTCTGAGCACTGTCCTTCAGCTTTCCTCAAGCCTAGTGATCTTCTACTTGAGCCACAGCACTACTTCTGGTTTTTTCTGTGTATGTGGTACTGCGGAATTGAACCTTCGTCTTCATACAAGCACTCTACAACTATGCCAAACTCCCAGCCCCTCCACATTAGTTTTTATGATAGATCTTTCCATGCATCCAGGTTGGCAAGAAATCCTTCTTGAGTTTCCAAAGATCAGGGAGTATAGGTGTGTCCCATCCTGTGTGGCTACATAACCATTGTTTAGGGTACAGTTCTCTCTTCATTCTACCCATCTAGAGCAATTTTCATCTTCCATGTATAATCATTAAACATTCAGCTCCTGTTCCTCTCTACTCCATTCTCTGGAACCATCGTGCTTTTTGGCTCTAAGGGTTTGTTGATCCTTGGAAGCTCTGGAAGGGAAAACATACCCTAGCTCTTCCTTTATGACTGCTGTATTTTTAGTTTACTGTAATCAAGATTCATCTGTAAAATATAGTAAAATGTTCTTCCTTTTCAATGCATTGTTTTGCATATTTCTATCTTTGGATTATTATTAATAGTTGTGAATGGATTCTCCACATATTTGTTCTAGACTCTGCTTTCTCTTCCGTTAGGTACAAATCTAGAAATAGAAGTGTTGGACCATATTTCTATGTAATTCTATATTTAGTACTTTTTTAGCACTCTCCACGCAATTTTTGATTGTTTTATATTCCTTGAAGAACTATTCCAAAGTTCTACTTCTTCTCACTACCTTCCCAGTAATAGTTAGACTTTGAAAGCTATTTTTTGTATGCTTGTGTGTGTGTGTGTGTGTTTGTGTGTGTGTATGTGGATCTTTTTGTTTAAAACTATATTTATATTAACATATTTAAAGCAATGATTTCATTGTAATTTTAATTTTTCTCTTGACTGTTAATATTGAACTTCTTTCTATATTTTGAACTACTATTTCTATATATTCTTTTTAGAAAATCCTCTCCAATCTCCAATATTTTTCCCTTTTTTTGTGGGGTAGTGGGGAAAGTCATGGGGCTTGGACCTTGGGCCGTGAGCTCTTTAGTTTAAGGCTATTGTCCTACCCTGAGTATTGCCCCTCAGTTCTTCTGCTCACAGCTTCCTACCCCTCTTCCCATTATATACAGAACAAAGGTCATCCTCAGTCTTTTTGAAAAAGTAAAACGAAACAGCAAGAAATAAATTTCTTGCCAGGTGCAGTGACTTCTACCTGTAATCCTAGCTACTCAGATATCAGGCTGATATCTAAAGATTTGGTTCAAAGCCAGCCTGGGCATTAGAAAGTCTATGAGACTCTCATCTACAGTTAACCACTAGAATATGGGAAATGGCACTGTGGCTTCATAGGTAGGGTGATAGCCTTGAGTTGAAGAGCTCAGGAACAGTGCCCAGGCCCAGAGTTCAAGCCTTACAAATCCCCCAGCCAAAAAAAAGAAAAAAAAGTTTCTTCCCCAAGTGATTATTATGCCAGACATAGAACATTAACATTCTGGGTGTACTTCACAGTATTATTACTTGATACCCTAAGATTTTGCAATATTCTCACAGTACCAGCATATGTCATCATATAACGTAGTTCTTTTTCAATGGAATAATTCCATTTATAACCTAAATCTACTCTCCCGACTTATTTTTGTCTATACCACAATTGCTCTACCATGATATGCCACAAGCCATTAAACATTTTATGGTGGGTAATTGGAAAGGAGTCTCATAGAATTTTATGCCAGGCTGGCTTTGAACCATGGTCCTCAGATCTCAGTCTCCTGAGTAGCTAGGATGACTGGCGTGAGCCACCAACACCTGGCTTGCCTTTTTATTTTTTTGGGGTCTTGGGACTTGAACTCTGGGCCTAGGCACCATCCCTAAGCTTTTCAGGTCAATATTTCATGTAAGTCTAAACATTTAAGTAAAGGAATACAATTCCAACAAAAAAAAGAATAAAATTCCAGACATGGTGTGTTTATAACTCAGTGCTAATTACTTGATGAAAATGTGCCATTCCAGAAGCTGGTGTCATTTGTTGATGTAGCTGTGGATTTCAACTGGGAGGAGTGGCAGCATCTGGACAATGCTCAGAGGACCCTGTACAGAGATGTAATGCTGGAGACCTACAGCAACCTGGTGTCCTTAGGTGAGCAAAAGTCAAATTCACTTGCAAGGCCAAGTGCCTTGTTATTTTGCAGATACGTGAATGTTTATCAAACTTTCAATACTATTTAAATGAAAGATTCCAGGCCCTGAGAAGTATCATTATTTTCTAAAGAAAACCTAAGGTAATTTTGTACTCATTCTTCAGGATACCTTCAGGATACTTTGACAACAGTTCTAAATTATGTTTCCTCTAATGGAGACGACATTCCAAACTTACACAGTAATTGTAAGTGGATAAACTATCCAGAATAGAATATATATCATTATTGGAAATAGGATCTACAAATCACTAAACAGTGAGTTTATAATGGAAACCTGGCACTAGGTGCAATGTTTCATGCCTGTAATCTTAAAATATTCAGGAGGAAGAAATCTAAGAATTCTAATTTGAAGCCAGCAATGGCATAAAAATTGCCATGAAACTCTATAACTCCAAGTAACCCCTCAAAAATGTTAGTGGAGTGTCAAAAGTTTGACTTTGTGGTTGAGTGCTTTCTTAGCATGCATGAAGACCTATGCATGTAAGTGGAGCTGGGACTCAAACTGGTATTTTTCTAGCCTTGAGCAAGACAGCTAAGTTTATGCCATACAAAATGAATCCAGAGCTGGGGAAAAGTCAACCATGGAGCCAGTGAGAAATGAGAAAAAAGATTTAATAGATAACTTGTGAGTAGGATGTCTGCGAACTTAAAGCAATGATGACACAGCATAAGCAATAATTCTCTACTGTTTCTAATTTACAGGGCCCTGTGTTCCCAAACCTGTATTAATTGACAAGCTAGAGCACTGTGCAGAACTCTGGATAGGAAATTCCTCTGACAAGAATATCACAGGTGAGTGAATGCATCTTCATATTGATGTTGGAGCCTGAGCCCCATTGGTAAGTTCATGTTGTGATGTACTGAGCAATAATATTCTTAGTTACCCTAAGTCCTGTGTGGAACCTATGGAATTCTTTGTGAATGAATCAAGAATCATTTTCTTTTCCCAACCCTATGCCTGGTCTCAGGGCCTGAGCATGGTCCTTGGGATTTCTCAAGGCTAGCTCTCTACTTCTTGAGTCATAGCACCACTTCTGGCTTTTTCTTTGTATGTAGTACCAAGGAACTGAACCAGGTCTTTGTGCATGCTAGCCCAAATCCCCGGCACCAAGAATCATAGAGTGATATGACGAATTCTATGTGGCAGTAGAGTTAAAGTTAGATTTCTCTGTAGAAATCACTGTGAAACAAAATAAAATGAGAAAGCCATGAGCCCGTGGCTCATGCCTGTAATCCTAGCTACTTAGGAGGCTGAGATCTGAGGATCAAGGTTCAAAGACTGACCTATCACAAAAACACCTTAGACTCTTCTTTCCAATGAACCAATAGAAAATGAGAAGTGGGGTTGAGGCTAAAGACGTAGGGCAGTAGCCTTGAGCTGAAGAGCTCAGGAAGAACAGCCAGGTCTAGAAATCAAGTCCCATGACCGCAAAACAAGAAAGAAAGAAAGAAAGAAAGAAAGAAAGAAAGAAAGAAAGAAAGGAAGGAAGAAAGAAAGAAAGAAGAAAGAGGGAAGAAAGAGGAAAGGAAGGAAAGGAAGAAAGAGGGAAGAAAGAGGGAAGGAAGGAAAGGAAGAAAGAAAGAAAGAAAGAAAGAAAGAAAGAAAGAAAGAAAGAATGAATGATATTTCATTTCTTTAAAACTAAGACTATAAATGATTGAGCAAACAAGGAATAAGTCAGGGCATTATTCTCTGATAAGGATAATATCTTTATGCTGGTAGGAAGAGACTGGTATTCAGAACCACACCTTTCCACCAGAAATTGAGCCTAGTGGTAGAGTGCTTGCCTAGCATGCACAAAGACACAGGTTTGATTCCTTATTACCACATACATAGAAAAAGCCAGAAGTAATGACTTCATTGATAGGGTTCTGGTCTTGAGAAAACCCAAGGACAGTGGTTAGGTCCTAAGTTCAAACCCAGGAATGGAAGGAAAAAAAAACAACAAAGTTTCAATCAACATAAGAAAATTAAGTAGACAATGAGCTGGGGATTTTCTGGTCTTCCATGGTACTGAGGGACAGGAGTGTTAGAAAAGGAATTTTTATAAGACTTCAAATGGAAAGAAACAAATTTCAAAATTCCCACAAATACCTAAATTGAGACTTTAGTGAGAAGTTGTAACTGTAGGGATATAGGTGTAAGTCCTTACTCTCAAGAATCGTTCTTGCTTGGATCAAAGGCAAACAGACATATAAACCAAATTAGTGGCCGCTGAATCTAGAAAAAATTCGTGTTCCTCACTTAATGGTTAATAAGCAAACAGCATTGAAACTGGGTAAGGTAATCCTATCTGCTACTCAGGACCTGAGACTCTTATCTGTAGTTAACTCTAGAAAACAGGAACTGGGTCTGTAGCTCAAGGATAGGGGTTATAGTCTTCTGCTGAATTGTTCAGGGACAGGGCCGAAGCCTATGAACTACAAAAAAAAAAAAGAAAAGAAAAGAAAAGAAAGTTTTAAAAAGATGCAAAACAGCACAATATTTAGATTATTTCTCAAAAATTAAAGAAAGGCAGCTATTCCTCAATGTATAAACAAAACAGTATTTGAAAAAAACAGCTGCAGGTATAGTATAGGATGTACTCAGCTTAAAACTGTAGCAATACATAGTTGGGTAATTTCAATAAATATTTCCTGTGATATAAAAAGAGAACTAAAACACAGAAAAACATTATTGGTCATTGTAAAATATCATTTTCTTAATAGGTTAGGGAGAAAAGCATATATTTCTCACAAATCAATTTCCACTTTTATATTTTAAAATATCTAACACTTAGGATGGGAAAGTAAAGTCATTACCTTAACAGTAAGGAATATTTGTATCTCATGTATGTTTGTGTCTTTTTTTCTATGACTCATTTTAGATGTCCAGGTAATGGAAAATGTGTTCAAGACCTGCCAGGAAAGTCCACATGAATGTCTTTGTGAAGTAGCAGTTGCAAGTAGTATCGAAGTGGAGGAAAACGTGAGATTAGCAACAACTTTAAATTTGAGCTCTACACATAATCCAGAGCTGATTAGTAATAACGGTAACAACGTAGGGGTGAGGACTGAGGAGTTCATTAAGTGTCAGAACATGCTTCTGTCTCCTAAGCCTGATGAGATGCATGCTGCATATAGATCTCGTATGTCTCCTGTTCTTAAAAAATCCATCGGATATTCAGAGCATTTTATTCATGATTGTGACAGTCCAAAAGATCTGCAGTATCATAATTCTGTTCTCCCTGCCCAAGAAATTCTTCAGGGAGGGAGGAAAACTGCTAAATGTACTGTGTGATGAAAACTATTGTACTTAACACCGACCATCACTACACATCTGAAAATGTACACAGGACAGACTCCTCATACATGTAGTGAATGTGAGAAAACTTTCAGTAATGAAATACGCCTTAAATACCTCAGAGCAAATATCCTGAGATATGTGATGCGTACATCAAGTGTGAAAATTAATTTCTGAGAAGTCAGACCTGACGCTCCAACCTCGATCTCCAAGAGAAGACAAACCTTATGAATATGAGGAACGTAATAAAATTTCTGCCCAGAATTCAGCTCTCAGCACACATCAGAGATCTCACACAGAAGAGAAATCTTTAATGGGATAAATGTGGGAAGACTTTTAGACTGAAATCATACCTCACTGCACCAGAGAAGACACACAGAAGAGAAACCTTATGAATGTAACAAATGTGAAAAGTCTTTCACCCAGAAGATACACCTTCGAGTTCATCAAATAACACACACAGGAGAGAAATCTTATAAGTGTAATGAATGTGGAAAGTCTTTCCAAGGGAAGGGAAAACTTCGTGTTCATCAGAGAATACACACAGGAGTGAAACCTTATGAATGTAACCAATGTGTAAAGTCTTTCAGAGAGAAATCTTCCCTCAAATTGCATCAAAGAACACACACAGGAGAGAAACCTTATGTGTGCAACAAATGTGGAAAGACCTTCAAGTGGAAGTCATATCTTGATGGGCATAATAGAACACACACAGGAGAGAAAACTTATGCATGTAGTGAATGCGGAAAGTCTTTCACATGGAAGGTAAAACTCCATGTTCATCAGAGAATATACTCAGGAGAAACACCTTATGAGTGTAACATATGTGGAAAGTCCTTCACACAGAAGCCAAACCTCAACATGCATAAGACAATTCAAACAGGAGAAAAACCTTATGAATATAACCGATGTGGAAGGTCTTTCAAATGGAAGTCTTCCCTCAAATTGCATCAGAGAACACACACAGGAGAGAAAGTGTACGAGTGCATCAAATGTGGTAAGACCTTCAGATGGAAGTCACATTACAGGAGGCATAACAGAATTCACACATATAAGAAACATTAGGAATATAACCAAAGTTGAAAGTCTTTCGTGCAGTATTCACCCTTCAGGAAGCGTAAGAGAGTTCACACATATGAGAAGCCTTAGCAATGTAATAAATAGGAAAGACTTTTTAGTCTGTGGAAGAAAACTCAGCTTGTGTCACAGAACCAACACAAGATAAAACCCTTAATGAATGTAGCAAATGTTCAGTCTTTTCCCAAGAAGGCACAAGTCAAGATTTATCACTAAACACCCACAGGATAGAATCCTATGAATAAAATGAAAGGGAAATTTTTTTTGAAGAATTCATAGTTGAGTTTGCATGATACCACTCAGACAAAAGATAAAAATCATATGAATATAAGAATATGAAAAATCCATCATGAACGCATGACTAAGTATAAAATGCACATAGGAGAGAACAACCTTATGAATATTACAAATGTGGAAAGTGTTTGACCTGCAAGGCATACTTCTGTGTTCATCACAAACCTGATTCCCATAGAAGAAAAGAAAACTAATGAATAGAACAAATGTGCAATGACTTTTAATCAGAAGTCAGTCTTCAGTACATTTCAGAACATACACAATAGAGAAATTCTGAGTAATGAAAAACATTTAGCTATATATAGAATCTCTGTATATGGGAGCATTAGGGTAGGTCTTCTAAACAAAGTCAACCTTCAGCAAGCTTTAAGAGCACTCACAGAAGAAATAATAGCATGTAGGAAAACCTTTGTCAGAAACCTCTAAAAGCTGACTGTGTGGCTTAGTGGTAGAGTGCTAACCTATCAAGGATGAAGGCCTGGGTTAGATTCCTCAATACTACGTGAAAAGAGCAAGCCAGAAGCAGCACTGTGGTTCAAATGGTAGAGTGCTAACCTTGAGCAAAAGTAGCTCAGGCCCTGAGTTCAAGCCTAAGGATTGGAGAGAGAGAGAGAGAGAGAGAGAGAGAGAGAGAGAGAGAGAGAGAGAGAGAGAGAGAGAAAGAGAGAGAGAAAGAGAGAAAAGAGAGAGAAAGAGAGAGAAACAGGAACTTCTAAATTTTACAGAGATTGAGAAGGAGGGAGAGAAGGAGACAGAAACTAATTTCTAAACTTTACAGTCTATTTCCTTACAAATTCGTCTATGTCATTCTTTCTGACAGAAGCACAGAATTCCATTGTGTAAAAATACCATATTTGATCTACTCATCAACTGACGGGCATCTGGGTTGGTTCCATACCTTTGCTATAGTAAATATTGCTGTGATATGTTATTGTTCTAGTGAATTTAGTATGTCCTATCTGGACGATTGGCAAGTAGTGAAATTGCTGGATCACAGGGGAGCTCTATGTTTAGTCTTTTTAGGATACTGCCATAGTGCTTTCCATAGTGGTTGAACGAGTTTGCAATCCCACCAGCAGTGTAGTAGTGATCCCTCCTGGCCACATCCCCTCCAGCATACGTTATTAGATTTCTGGATCTTGGCCATTCTAACTGGAGTGAGGAGGAAAAGGGAAAGAGGAACTGAAACTTTCTCTCCTTACAGATGACATGATTCTGTATTTAAAGAACCCTATAGACTCTACTCCGAAGCTGCTTGAGCTGATATAAAACTTTGGTAAGGTAGCAGGGTATAAAATTAACCCTCAATGTCAACTGCCTTCCTATATGCCAACAAATGAGAGGAATGAGGCAAGAATCAGGATAGCAACTCATTTTGCTATCAAAGAAAATAAATACCTAGGAATTAACTTAGAATGTAAAGCACCTTTTTGATGGAACTATAAACCCTGGAGAAGGAAATTAACGCAGAACTGAGGAAATGCAAAAACCTATGCTCCTGGTTTGGAAGAAGTAATATTGTAAAAATGGCAATCTTGATAAGGACTATCTACAAATTCAGTGCAAGATTCATCAAGATCCCAATGTCATTCTTTAAAGAAACAGAAGAGGAAATCCAAAATTTCACTTGGAATAATAAAAGACCCCTCATAGTCTGTCTTCTTGCATGATACATAATGTTTAATCTCACCTTCTCCACCAAAATCTCACCTTTCTCATTGAGACATAGGTGGCCCTGTTTACTAGCAGCAAAGGCTCAAACGCGCAGTTTCAGGTGTCACCACTGCATCTGTTACTGGGTAGATCCAACTCTGTCATCGATTCTGAGGTCTGCTCTGGGAGTCTTGGTCACAAGTTGTTCTGTGGCATCTGCTGCCAGCCTGTGCCTATTTGCTTCCTTTTCCTCCAGCAGCCTACAACAGGGAATGAAGTTCACTCGCGGATGCTCTCCTTCATATGCAGGGCAGGATGAGCCCAACCCTCCCTCATCTTCCTCTTCCAATTTTTGGGAAAAAATATGCTGGCAGAAGTCCTCAGGTGTGGCGCATGGCTGATGCACACTTTTAATCCAGGCTGGTCAGGAGGCTGAGATCTGAGTATGGAAGTTCCAAGTCACCTAGAACAGGAAAGTCTGATAGATTCTTACTACCAAAAATAAAAACAGCTGGGAATGGAGTTTGTGCTCAAGTGGTAAAGGGCTAGTCTTGAGTACAAATGCTTAGTGCCCAGGTCCCGAGTTCAGGCTCCAGCACTGCCAACAACCTCACTTTAGTGAGATTTTAGCTTTATCCATGTAGGCACATCTCACTGGAATCTTTGCTGGTAGAGATAGTCTTCATAATTTTGTCTCAAGGTAAAGGTCCTCCTGGGGTAGTACACAAAAGGTGTCATGGAGAGAGGAGCCCCACTTGCTCCAGGTTTGAAGATGGCATAGGTCAAGCCAGCATGGAGTTGGCACATCAGTCTTTTTCCTAGCACCACCTACCAGTGAATGTCAAATGACATTGATTGTTGTGGGATTGTGTGATTGAAGTGCCCCATTAAGGGCAGTGTTAGCACATCCAAACTTGGATACCAGGAATGCTGAAATCTCAAAGCTAAGATTTCTGTTGGCTACAGAAATGCTGGTGTGTCTGTGATTCACTAAAAGTTCAGGTGCAAAGATTCTGAAGCTTGATGCCATGTGTTTATTCCATTTAGTAAAATTATTTTAATGCACTGTATAAGTTAAAACATTTGATGAGTCAGGGGTAGTGAAAACATTGTTCTTGAATAAAGGTGTCTGGCAGGGTAATGGGGGGGTGTTGGTGGCTGGGACTATGAAGCTGGAGCTGCTATCAAACCATGGATCATGTTCCTCTTTGTCTGGGAGAAATGACTCCAAAGATGAAATTTGAATGGTGAGGAAAAGATGATGATGTACTCAGGAAATTTCTCCTAAACAAATGCTCATGTGGAAGTGGGATGGGGCTGGGCATGTCTGAGGCAGAGATTAAGGGGGCCTCTCATGGCGTTGAGAACCTTCCTTGCGACTTCAGGCATGCAGCAGGGTGTTTTAGATGACCATTGTGAGATGGATGGAATAAGACTGGAGACAAGATGAATGCTGGGATCCTGCAATGCTCTTGCATGAGTGGCTGGTGGCTCACCTGAAAGAACTAATTATGTCTAAAAAAGAAATCAGGAATTTGTTTTGATTAGATAATACCTGTAATCCGAGGCATATTCAGGATCCTGATCTTAGTATTGAGGTGTAAAACCAACCCAGCAAAGGGAAAAATGCATGAGACTCATACTCCCAGTTTAGAGCAAGAACAAAGATTGAAGTAGAGCTGTGGCTCAAGAGCTAGAGTGCTACCTTGAGCAAAGAAAAGCTAAGAAAAAGCTCCAGGTCTTGAGTTCAAGGCCAGGAATGAAAGAAGGAAGGTAAAAAAGGGAAGTATGTGAGGAAGGGAAATATATAAATGAAAGAGAGAAGGAACTAGAAATTTAAAACTAGAGAATATTTAAAAGTCATCAGTCCTTCTAAGAAAAGTGTTGGAGTATGGGTTCTATATGTGGTGAACTGGAAGCCCAGCAGTGACTTGTTAACCAAAGAGTCACCATGATGAGCAAAGGATAGAAATCTGCATGAGCCTCTTAGCGGATGGAGTCACAGAAGAGAACCTCAGCTCCCATCCCATAGTTAGAAGTATATAGAGATGGGGAAGTTGGCATCACCTTGATGTCATTGTGTCCATGGGGACTGGAAGCCATGGCTCTGTGAAAGCACAATGTTCTGGTTACTGAGCTGGGAGGCTGAGGAGAGCCAAGTCCTGGCCATGAAGAAATCAGGGTGGCAGCAGAGCAACTCTGCTGCGGTGTGTGCCTGCTTGGCTGTTCTTATTCTGTGGTGGATCAGGCCGGAGCGGGTGATAGTAACTGTTTTGTGGTCACAAGCCCTTCACCAAGAGCTTCCTCTGGGATCATCATAAGCTACAGGATGGCTGGTGGTGGGATGTGTGTGGGGTGGAAGTGACAGAGGGATGGACGCATGGCAAGGTGGGTGAAGAGATGAGAGGAATGATGAGAGCCCAGTTCATTGGTTTCCAAGGTTAATGGGTGGGAGGTAGAGAGGCATGATGGAGGAATGATGGAGGCAGGGGAAGGTGGTGACAGAGTGAGGCCATCTGTAGTGCCAGCCTGGCCATCTTCTGAAGCCCATAGGCAGCTTCCTGATCCTTCACTTAGTCCTGCTCCTTGTGGAGGGAATGTCACGTGTACCCAGAGCTAGGGGTGGGGCAATGTTAGTAGCACCTGGAGAACCATTGGCCTCTACCTGGGTGAGGGGTGGTTATGGCTCCCATGCTGGGTGGACTGATAGCTATGGAACAGATCTCTCCTTAGCTACCACAGTCAGTGGCTGCTCTCCATCTAGGGTTAGGGCACCTGCTCAGCCATCAGGACACCCCATGCCAGGACAGAGGCCTACAATTCAGATGGCAGCACAGGGGTGAAGATGATCTCACCGTAGCCCTAGTTACATGGCTGTCCCTGCATGCAGGACAGGATGAGCTGGGGGAAGATGTTCTCTGTGTTTTTCCACAGCCTATCCCGGCCTCTTCTTGTGTCTGATTAGACCAAGAGAGTACCAGGTTCCCTCTCATAGTCCTGGTTCTTTTTCTTTTACAGTCATGAGGCTTGAACTCAGGTCCTGGGTACTGTCCCTGAGCTCTTTTGCTCAAGGTTGATGCTCTACCATTTGAACCATAGTGCCATGTCCAGCTTTTCCTTTTCATGTGGATCTCTGATATGTCCAGTGCTGTGCCTGCAGGGAGGCACTCACCCCACAGACAGAGCCACCTCTGCTGTGACTGTGACTGCCCACAACCCTCACACCCACTCCTTGCACACCCCTCGACTCCAGTTTTAGCTCCTCTTGGACTGGGTGTCCAGCCTACCCCTTCCTATACTCACAAAGGGTCTACAATTGTCTTCCCAGGGTCCTATCTTCTTCCAACCAGAGTACAGACTGTGCACATCTTGACGATCACAGAGCTCAAAGCCAAAGGCTGAGATGCAGAAGGGGGTGACCCAGTAGCTGCACAGGGCCCATGGATCATCCTGTGCATCCCCCAGCCTGTGACTTCCCCCACCCCCTTGGCAGGGAAGCTCCATGCCCACATCCTGATCCCTGGTCCCCTCCAATTCCATTCTCCCTTGGATTTTGCAGACTGTCTACCATCAGGATCTAAAATTCTATTCATCACACATATGAGAAGCCTTAGCAATATAATAAATAGGAATGACTTTTTAGTCTGTGGAAGGAAACTCAGGTTGTGTCACAGAACCAACACAAGATAAAACCCTTAATGAATGTAGCAAATGTTCAGTCTTTTCCCCAGAAGGCACAAGTCAAGATTTATCACTAAACACCCACAGGATAGAATCCTATGAATAAATGAAAGGGAAATTTTTTTGAAGAACTCATAGTTGAGTTTGCATGATACCACACAGACACAGGATAAAAATCGTATGAATATAAGAATATGAAAAATCCATCATGAACGCATGACTCAGTATAAAATGCACATAGGAGAGAAAAACCTTATGAATATTACAAATGTGGAAATTGTTTGACCTGGAAGGCATACTTCTGTGTTCATCACAAACCTGATTCCCATAGAAGAAAAGAAAACTAATGAATAGAACAAATGTGCAATGACTTTTAATCAGAAGTCAGTCTTCAGTACATTTCAGAACATACACAATAGAGAAATTCTGAGTAATGAAAAACATTTAGCTATATATACAATCTCTGTATATGGGAGCAT
This sequence comes from Megascapheus bottae, assembly GCA_024803745.1. NCBI lineage: Eukaryota > Metazoa > Chordata > Mammalia > Rodentia > Geomyidae > Megascapheus > Megascapheus bottae. The sequence goes on along the minus strand of JANJXV010000921.1, from coordinate 84,411 downwards.
TAGGGTAAGTCTTCTAAACAAAGTCAACCTTCAGCAAGCATTAAGAGCACTCACAGAAGAAATAATAGCATGTAGGAAAACCTTTGTCAGAAACCTCTAAAAGCTGACTGTGTGGCTTAGTGGTAGAGTGCTAACCTATCAAGGATGAAGGCCTGGGTTAGATTCCTCAATACTACGTGAAAAGAGCAAGCCAGAATAGCACTGTGGTTCAAATGGTAGAGTGCTAACCTTGAGCAAAAGTAGCTCAGGCCCTGAGTTCAAGCCTAAGGATTGGAGAGAGAGAGAGAGAGAGAGAGAGAGAGAGAGAGAGAGAGAGAGAGAGAGAGAGAGAGAGAGAGAGAGAGAGAGGAGAAAAGAGAGAGAAAGAGAGAGAAACAGGAACTTCTAAATTTTACAGAGATAGAGAAGGAGGGAGAGAAGGAGACAGAAACTAATTTCTAAACTTTACAGTCTATTTCCTTACAAATTCGTCTATGTCATTCTTTCTGACAGAAGCACAGAATTCCATTGTGTAAAAATACCATATTTGATCTACTCATCAACTGACGGGCATCTGGGTTGGTTCCATACCTTTGCTATAGTAAATATTGCTGTGATAAATGTTATTGTTCTAGTGAATTTAGTATATCCTATCTGGACGATTGGCAAGTAGTGAAATTGCTGGATCACAGGGGAGCTCTATGTTTAGTCTTTTTGGGATACTGCCATAGTGCTTTCCATAGTGGTTGAACGAGTTTGCAATCCCACCAGCAGTGTAGTAGTGATCCCTCCTGGCCACATCCCCTCCAGCATACGTTATTAGATTTCTGGATCTTGGCCATTCTAACTGGAGTGAGGAGGAAAAGGGAAAGAGGAACTGAAACTTTCTCTCCTTACAGATGACATGATTCTGTATTTAAAGAACCCTATAGACTCTACTCCGAAGCTGCTTGAGCTGATATAAAACTTTGGTAAGGTAGCAGGGTATAAAATTAACCCTCAATGTCAACTGCCTTCCTATATGCCAACAAATGAGAGGAATGAGGCAAGAATCAGGATAGCAACTCATTTTGCTATCAAAGAAAATAAATACCTAGGAATTAACTTAGAATGTAAAGCACCTTTTTGATGGAACTATAAACCCTGGAGAAGGAAATTAACGCAGAACTGAGGAAATGCAAAAACCTATGCTCCTGGTTTGGAAGAAGTAATATTGTAAAAATGGCAATCTTGATAAGGACTATCTACAAATTCAGTGCAAGATTCATCAAGATCCCCATGTCATTCTTTAAAGAAACAGAAGAGGAAATCCAAAATTTCACTTGGAATAATAAAAGACCCCTCATAGTCTGTCTTCTTGCATGATACATAATGTTTAATCTCACCTTCTCCACCAAAATCTCACCTTTCTCATTGAGACATAGGTGGCCCTGTTTACTAGCAGCAAAGGCTCAAACGCGCAGTTTCAGGTGTCACCACTGCATCTGTTACTGGGTAGATCCAACTCTGTCATCGATTCTGAGGTCTGCTCTGGGAGTCTTGGTCACAAGTTGTTCTGTGGCATCTGCTGCCAGCCTGTGCCTATTTGCTTCCTTTTCCTCCAGCAGCCTACAACAGGGAATGAAGTTCACTCGCGGATGCTCTCCTTCATATGCAGGGCAGGATGAGCCCAACCCTCCCTCATCTTCCTCTTCCAATTTTTGGGAAAAAATATGCTGGCAGAAGTCCTCAGGTGTGGCGCATGGCTGATGCACACTTTTAATCCAGGCTGGTCAGGAGGCTGAGATCTGAGTATGGAAGTTCCAAGTCACCTAGAACAGGAAAGTCTGATAGATTCTTACTACCAAAAATAAAAACAGCTGGGAATGGAGTTTGTGCTCAAGTGGTAAAGGGCTAGTCTTGAGTACAAATGCTTAGTGCCCAGGTCCCGAGTTCAGGCTCCAGCACTGCCAACAACCTCACTTTAGTGAGATTTTAGCTTTATCCATGTAGGCACATCTCACTGGAATCTTTGCTGGTAGAGATAGTCTTCATAATTTTGTCTCAAGGTAAAGGTCCTCCTGGGGTAGTACACAAAAGGTGTCATGGAGAGAGGAGCCCCACTTGCTCCAGGTTTGAAGATGGCATAGGTCAAGCCAGCATGGAGTTGGCACATCAGTCTTTTTCCTAGCACCACCTACCAGTGAATGTCAAATGACATTGATTGTTGTGGGATTGTGTGATTGAAGTGCCCCATTAAGGGCAGTGTTAGCACATCCAAACTTGGATACCAGGAATGCTGAAATCTCAAAGCTAAGATTTCTGTTGGCTACAGAAATGCTGGTGTGTCTGTGATTCACTAAAAGTTCAGGTGCAAAGATTCTGAAGCTTGATGCCATGTGTTTATTCCATTTAGTAAAATTATTTTAATGCACTGTATAAGTTAAAACATTTGATGAGTCAGGGGTAGTGAAAACATTGTTCTTGAATAAAGGTGTCTGGCAGGGTAATGGGGGGGTGTTGGTGGCTGGGACTATGAAGCTGGAGCTGCTATCAAACCATGGATCATGTTCCTCTTTGTCTGGGAGAAATGACTCCAAAGATGAAATTTGAATGGTGAGGAAAAGATGATGATGTACTCAGGAAATTTCTCCTAAACAAATGCTCATGTGGAAATGGGATGGGGCTGGGCATGTCTGAGGCAGAGCTTAAGGGGGCCTCTCATGGCGTTGAGAACCTTCCTTGCGACTTCAGGCATGCAGCAGGGTGTTTTAGATGACCATTGTGAGATGGATGGAATAAGACTGGAGACAAGATGAATGCTGGGATCCTGCAATGCTCTTGCATGAGTGGCTGGTGGCTCACCTGAAAGAACTAATTATGTCTAAAAAAGAAATCAGGAATTTGTTTTGATTAGATAATACCTGTAATCCGAGGCATATTCAGGATCCTGATCTTAGTATTGTGGTTTAAAACCAACCCAGCAAAGGGAAAAATGCATGAGACTCATACTCCCAGTTTAGAGCAAGAACAAAGATTGAAGTAGAGCTGTGGCTCAAGAGCTAGAGTGCTACCTTGAGCAAAGAAAAGCTAAGAAAAAGCTCCAGGTCTTGAGTTCAAGGCCAGGAATGAAAGAAGGAAGGTAAAAAAAGGGAAGTATGTGAGGAAGGGAAATATATAAATGAAAGAGAGAAGGAACTAGAAATTTAAAACTAGAGAATATTTAAAAGTCATCAGTCCTTCTAAGAAAAGTGTTGGAGTATGGGTTCTATATGTGGTGAACTGGAAGCCCAGCAGTGACTTGTTAACCAAAGAGTCACCATGATGAGCAAAGGATAGAAATCTGCATGAGCCTCTTAGCGAATGGAGTCACAGAAGAGAACCTGAGCTCCCATCCCATAGTTAGAAGTATATAGAGATGGGGAAGTTGGCATCACCTTGATGTCATTGTGTCCATGGGGACTGGAAGCCATGGCTCTGTGAAAGCACAATGTTCTGGTTACTGAGCTGGGAGGCTGAGGAGAGCCAAGTCCTGGCCATGAAGAAATCAGGGTGGCAGCAGAGCAACTCTGCTGCGGTGTGTGCCTGCTTGGCTGTTCTTATTCTGTGGTGGATCAGGCCGGAGCGGGTGATAGTAACTGTTTTGTGGTCACAAGCCCTTCACCAAGAGCTTCCTCTGGGATCATCATAAGCTACAGGATGGCTGGTGGTGGGATGTGTGTGGGGTGGAAGTGACAGAGGGATGGACGCATGGCAAGGTGGGTGAAGAGATGAGAGGAATGATGAGAGCCCAGTTCATTGGTTTCCAAGGTTAATGGGTGGGAGGTAGAGAGGCATGATGGAGGAATGATGGAGGCAGGGGAAGGTGGTGACAGAGTGAGGCCATCTGTAGTGCCAGCCTGGCCATCATCTGAAGCCCATAGGCAGCTTCCTGATCCTTCACTTAGTCCTGCTCCTTGTGGAGGGAATGTCACGTGTACCCAGAGCTAGGGGTGGGGCAATGTTAGTAGCACCTGGAGAACCATTGGCCTCTACCTGGGTGAGGGGTGGTTATGGCTCCCATGCTGGGTGGCCTGATAGCTATGGAACAGATCTCTCCTTAGCTACCACAGTCAGTGGCTGCTCTCCATCTAGGGTTAGGGCACCTGCTCAGCCATCAGGACACCCCATGCCAGGACAGAGGCCTACAATTCAGATGGCAGCACAGGGGTGAAGATGATCTCACCGTAGCCCTAGTTACATGGCTGTCCCTGAATGCAGGACAGGATGAGCTGGGGGAAGATGTTCTCTGTGTTTTTCCACAGCCTATCCCGGCCCCTTCTTGTGTCTGATTAGACCAAGAGAGTACCAGGTTCCCTCTCATAGTCCTGGTTCTTTTTCTTTTACAGTCATGAGGCTTGAACTCAGGTCCTGGGTACTGTCCCTGAGCTCTTTTGCTCAAGGTTGATGCTCTACCATTTGAACCATAGTGCCATGTCCAGCTTTTCCTTTTCATGTGGATCTCTGATATGTCCAGTGCTGTGCCTGCAGGGAGGCACTCACCCCACAGACAGAGCCACTTCTGCTGTGACTGTGACTGCCCACAACCCTCACACCCACTCCTTGCACACCCCTCGACTCCAGTTTTAGCTCCTCTTGGACTGGGTGTCCAGCCTACCCCTTCCTATACTCACAAAGGGTCTACAATTGTCTTCCCAGGGTCCTATCTTCTTCCAACCAGAGTACAGACTGTGCACATCTTGACGATCACAGAGCTCAAAGCCAAAGGCTGAGATGCAGAAGGGGGTGACCCAGTAGCTGCACAGGGCCCATGGATCATCCTGTGCATCCCCCAGCCTGTGACTTCCCCCACCCCCTTGGCAGGGAAGCTCCATGCCCACATCCTGATCCCTGGTCCCCTCCAATTCCATTCTCCCTTGGATTTTGCAGACTGTCTACCATCAGGATCTAAAATTCTATTCATGACTTTATGTCCTTATCACTGATTTGCTACTTGGGCAGGATCTCCCCGTGCCTGGATAGTGGGCATGTCATGTACTCTCTGTGGAGAAGTTGCCCCAGGAGAAGAAATATGCACTTCATGTGAGTGTTGGACAGGGCAGGAGGGCTCCCTAGGATCAGAAGCCACAGGAGGGGTGCAGATGGGGGAATGCTAGGGGCCCCAGGGGACAGAGGGAGTTAGGGCACAGTTGGTTCCTTCTGCAGGGTTGACACCACTTCACAAACCCAACTGAATGAGGTTCACATTACAGATGTCAGAGACAGTGCAGATTGCCAATGGGCGCAGGGGTCACTGTCACCCCCAGATGCTGGCTGCATGCTGGGATGCACGCAGAGATGTTTTCAAGATCAGATAATGAGGATGTTGCAGGGTGTAACCATTCTTTTCAGATGGCTCTCTAGCTCTCTTGAGCTTCATCTCTATCTTTGGCTTTTTCTTGGCAGTTAACTGGAAATGAGAGTTTCATGGACTTTCCTTTCCGGACTGGCTTCAAACAGAAGCTATACACAGTTTTCAAACCATACCCTACTGAAGAAGGGAAGCTTGATCTGGTGCTTAACTGGGTTGCACTTTGGCTCCGTTTGCTATGCCTCACGGGAGGGGGCTCATCATTTGTAGACTAAGATCTCATGACGTTCAAAGCCAAATGCTACCTGAAAGTTCAGGGTCCCAGCCTATGTGTTGGGCCGGGGTGAATACATTCTCTGTTATGCTGGGTCATCAACTCATATTTTAAGCTGGAAGTAGGCAGTGCCACATTTGATAAGAACATCTGCCAGAGATTGTCACCTCATGAAAGCAGATTCTAAATTTGTATTCCATTTCCTGTGGTGGAGAAATCCCCTCCAACTCAGACAGGCTCACATCCACCTGCAGGTCACACTCCTAATGCACCCTTGAGTGTCCTCATGGTATTGGGATCTAAGTTTGTAGGGAATGCTGCTTTAGTACATGAATTAGCTGGACAAGTGATGACAAACGTGTTGTGGATTAACATGAGAACAATTTAAGAAGCCCTGGAGGAGCATCAACCTGACCCTCTGTGGTGCTATAAATCTGATAGGATGTTCCAGACTGAGAAACAATCACATGGCTTTGTGTTTGGCATCCAGACAAGTGAGTGCATGTCTTAGCTGTCAGCCAATACAGAGGAGGACATGAATAAGTGGGTGGAAAGCATCTGTCAGACCCCTGACTGGGGGCAGGTGGAGAGAACATAGGAAGGTAGATACCATGGCTGTGGTGGGGCCAAAAAAAAAGGGTAAAAGAGGCAAAGGAACCAGGTACTGGTAGCTCAAGACTGTCATCCTAGCTACTCAGGAGTTTGAGATCTGAGGATCACAATTCAAAGCCAGCCCAGGACAGAAACTCCATGAGACTCTTATCTTCAATAAACTACAGAATGGAAAAAGCTCAAGCTCAGTGCCAGCATCCAGGCCTAGCGTTCAAAACCCAGGATTGGCAGAAAAAAGTATCAAAGGACAAGAAGCTGGCCAAAAGTTAGAGGGACTCTATCTTGACAAACAATACAATGGTAAGTTGCACTCAGAAGACTTGCACAAAATCTGGAAATGCCTGAGACCTATCTATGTATGTTTCCTGTTTGTCTAAATACATATGTTTATGCATTTATATATTAGTATAGAGAGACAGATCAATACATATGACTATACATATATACATAGCCAGACACTTATGGGTGGGTGGTATACTGTGTGAGAGTTTGTGTTTGTGTTTTGTGGATGGCTATCTCTGTTTAAGAAAGATAGAAAATATGTAAATATCTTTTAAAAAACTTGATAAAATATAGAGAGACATAAGCTCTTGAGGGAATCTGAAATGACAAGATTATTCACAGGCACGTTTATCCTTATGGATTCCTCAGCAAGTTTTAATTTTTTTCATTATTTTCTTTCTTTTTTTGAACCAGTGCTAAGGATTTCTCTCAGGGACCAGGTGCTGCCAATTACTAATTTTCTCATGGCTGGTACAAGAGGAACTGAGCCACAGTTCCACTTTTGCCTTATTTATTCTTGCTTAACTGAAGATAAAGATTTCTATCAGTGACTTTCTTTCAGGGGGTGCATTCTAACGAGGATCCCCAGACCTCAGGCTTCTCTACAGCTACAATTAACAATATGAGAACCCAGCACTTGGTTCCAATGCACAGGGCAAGAAATTGAGTGAATCTCTCAACTCCAATTAGCTATAAAAAGCTAGAAGTGAAAGACCAATACCTTTGAGGAAAAGATGCTGAGGGTTATCACACAGGCCCTATGAGTAAGCCCTAAACCCTGTACACATGTGTGCATGCACACATTGGCAGATACACACACACATGCACACACACAATATCACTGGCAATATTGTGTTTTGAATTAGTATCCAAAGATTGGACAACAGGATAGCAAGTAATAAAATCTGTTTTTCTCGTCTACATTGAGGGAAAGGGATAAGTCACAAGATGCAGAAGCGAAGAATTCAGAGGCAAATGCTGTGAGTGAATAACTTGTAAAAAGCACATTTCTTTTCTTTTCTTTTCTTTTGTTTTTTCTGCCAATTTCTGGGGCTTGAACTCGGGGCCTGAGCACTTCTCTTGGCTTTTCCCAAGTTTAGCCCTCTGCCACTTGAGCCACATTGCCGTATGGATTTTTATATCTGTGTGATATTAAGGACTCAAACCTAGATCTTCATGGATGCTAGGCAAGCACTCTACCACTGGGCCAAACTCTAAACCCCGATAAAGTATTTATGAATAGTTATCATCATCATATCAAAATATCCTTTCTCCTACAAAGAATGAACACTTATCTATGTCTGTAAGACTTTTTTTATGTCACCAATGCTTCTGGGATTTTCCCACTTGCATTTTTACAGATGACAGCACAGATATTCATCAGGAAGAAAAATAGATTAGGATACAGAAACCTAACAACATCCTAGTAGATTGAAGTGAAAAATATGTGCAAGATGGCCTGGGTGTTTCATCTATTTGTAGAGTGCTGGGCTACCACACAAAAAGACTCCGGTTTGATTCTGCAGTACCATATATATAGAAAACGCTGGAAGTGGTGCTGTGGCTTGGTGGGACAGCTATAGCCTAAAGAAAGCCTAAGAACAATGGTCAGGCTCTGAGGTCAAGTCCCAGGACTAGCAAAAAAAATGTGCAAGAGGCAAAATGCAAGCTGAGAAGGCACTGTGAAGCAAAATCTCTTGTGAAGGGTAAGGGCAATAGTGACAGTTAAGTTTGGATCTTACCTAAAAAGGCTCCTTGAGCCTGAGAACAGGCTAGCACTTACGCCTAGATAATGACTTGGGATTTGAACAAAAAGGTGTGCTGTTTACTACATCCATATGTGAGGTGGGAAGGGAGATTCAGCCTCCAGTATGTCTTTGGGGAGGTCTTCTGTGAGCAAGGAGCTTTGGTCATTGGGCCTTGAAAGGTGACCCTACCTCCCTCACAATGGAACAGAATATGGAACCCTGGTAACCAAGCCACTGTATGTGACAACCAGCTCAAGCCAACTCCCTTGGCCTGTGGCTCAGGAACCAGAAAGATGTTGCTGTGCTGTTGCCAAAGGTCAGGAGGCTCGGATCTCAGGCATGAGAGATATGGATGTCTCACTTGAAGAAGTAGATGCTGGATCAGTGCCAAGCCAAAATTCCAGTATATCAGGCATTTCTCTAGGAAGAAAGCCAGGAAACTCCAGGGCAACTCAGATGAGGTATATTGAGAGGAAACCTATTTGAACCCATCATCCTGCCCACACACTACAACCTTCTTGTGTGCTTTCAAGTGACTCTACTGAGATTAGAGTGTGTCATTTCCAATCTACTCTATTCCAATTCCTCAGTGTGAAGTGTGGTCCCATTCCTACGTTTGAATTATCCACTGTTTTGCCAACATAGTGTGATGGTAAGTCAGCTCAGACTCTGAATGAGCCTTGTAACCTATGGATCATGGAGGAAGGCCTGTTGGAGATGCTGCTGACAAAGCTGATCCCTGCCTACCAGAAAGGTGATCTCTTTTATGTGGGAAACTTCCTGCACAATTTCAAATAGTGGAGGACAATGTAGTAGTTGCTGGAAATTCTCTTGAAAAAGTGAGTGTTCCCCCTCCAAACCCAGGTTTGCTCACCCCTCCTGGCCAAGTCTTGGAATACTTGGCTCCTCTCTGAGCCTGTTTGGTTCACTGGGGTGTTCACAGGGGAGCTAAGCATGATACAAGTGCACAAACTACTTTATTATGACTGGGACACCATGCCATTTCATTTCCCTCACAAGCTACTGGAGTCTCAACAGTGTGCTTACTGAGAAGTTGGATTTCAGGCATGAGTAAGTGGCTCCCAACTGCAGCCCTCACCTAGGTGACATCCTAGGAAATCCCATTTCCCAGTAAGAAATGAGGTGTCAGTACTAATGGCGGAGGCCTGTGAAATACTGGAGTCAGAGGAAAAGCTGGGGGCTGAATCACTTTTGAGCCATCAGGGAGGGATTGTGATAGCTTTGCCTGTTAGAACCTGAAAGCATTTACATTTTGGTGTATGGTCCAGTGCTGCCACTTGAACCTGAACCCAGGTCTAAATGCCATCCCTTTGGTGTTCAAAAATTAGCACTGTACCATCTGAGTCATAGGTCAAGTTCTGGCTCTTTGCTGCCTAATTGAAGACAAGTGCCTTTAGACTTTTACTGACTAGACTGGCTTTCCACTGTGATCTTCAGAGCTCAGCCTGCTGGGTGGCTAAGATTAGAGGAATGAGCATTTAGTTCTTTATTTAGAGCATTCACTTATTGATTTATTTAGAGCATTTACTTAGTTAATTTAAGGTGCGTTTACTTTGGACAGATGCATGGAGGCCTCTCTCAGAAGCTTCTGGAAGTGGGGTGTAAAAGTCATCCTGTTCTCGAGTGTCTCTTACCCCCCTCCCAGCACATAAGTGCACATCTCTGCAGGACAGCCACAGCATTAGAGTCCTGCAAGAAAGGGGCTTTGGTAGAAGGCTCAGGATGCAGAGAGAAGGCTCTCACTTTCCTTGTACCGAATGTGCCCACAACATCATGTGTTCCATCTATACGATATGAATGGACTTCTACCCCAGTGATTTCTACGAGTTCAAGAACTGCCACACCCTGACACAACTCAAGCTCTATATGAGGCTCCACATGCCGGCTTTGGACCTGCTCTTCTAAACACATACTTTTTGACCAGCTGGAGGAATGTGCGAACAGTAAGACCAAGAAAAAGTAGAAGTCCTGGTGTGGGTGCCTCAGAGCCTGTGAGTAGGAAGCCCATGTGGTCTAGATATTGGTTGGCCCTTACTTCTACAGAGCTTGGCAAAATGCCCTTTATGGGTGGTGTCAGCCAGGTAATGTCTGTCCTCTGAAAGGACTCGGGAATAAGCACTCATTAGAAAGACCCTACACCTCCTCAGTTTTCAGTCCAAACTCCAGTTCTACAGGTTCCTCCATTAGATCCTCATGGAAGTTGAGTGACACTTCAACTTGCAGAGTCCACTCTGTCCACTCTGTACCTATTTCCATTCTTAGGTTTGGGTCATCGTGGAAGAGCTTATCCTGAACTCTGGATGAAAAACCCACCAATGGAGCTGGTGACTGATGGAGACTGAGAATCATCACTGCACTCCAGAAACCATGGGCCTTCTGTAGAAATTACCAAACAGGTTTAGAGTCCTGTGGATAAACCTTTTGCTCTGAACCCCATGTGTGGCACAGTTGAACCTGCAGATACTATGGAGGAAGAAAAAGAGCAGCCAGATTTCCTTCCGTTTCCTTTCACACTCGTCCCAGAGTCAGTCCATCTGAGTCAGAGTAACACTCCACTTATTGTGCAAGCTGAAGGGGCACATGCTGGGCTCATGGAAAATGTCCCCATGGGAAGCAGCAAGTGTACTCTCAATACTGGATTCATTGGAGGAAAATGAATCCATCCTCACAGAATATCCAGACCCATCCATCTCGCTAAAAGGGACTCAATCTCCATTCGACAAACCAGAATCCATCCCCCTCTTAACTCAGGAAGGACATTCTGTTTCTCATGAGGAAGGAGACCCTTCTGAGGACTCTGAAGGAGAATTACTGTCTGAAGGCAACTTGGAGGCCAGTCTGGATTTAGAGCTTCCCTGTCCCCTTCCTAAAAAGACATCTCTTTATCTTGCTCTCATGATTCTTGTCAAGTATTCATTGTATTTACTTTGCTAACTATTAAACTCTCACTGTTAATATTATGCTGTGCAGTTCTTCAGTGCTTATTATACTGTGTTTTATTTTCCACTTATAATGTGAGACCTGAGACACATAGGTCCTGGATGGGCCAAAAACCAGACAGGTCTGGTCCCATAGAAGACAACCTTACTGGATATACAGGGAAGTATGAAATGCATGGAATCATCAGGAATCCAGGCCAGGCCTCCATGGAAAGACAAGTCAGCTACCAAAGCTTAAGGACAGAGCAGATACCTGGAAATGTGTTTTGTCAATCGGGAGAAGTGCCAGAGTAACTGTAATATTATGTGGGACTCTGTTCTGTGAGTTCAAGTCTGTTTATATATCCATTGTGCTTTGTACAAATATTTAAGAAAATTAAAACTCCACAATAGCATCAAAAATCTACTTTGGCTTTGAATGTGGCCTAGTTGTAGAGTGCTCGCCTAGTATACAAGAAGACCTTGATTCAATTCCTCGGCACTGCATACACAGAAAAAGCAGATGGGGCACTGTGGCTCAGGTGTCAGAGTGCCACCCTTGAACAAATGTGGCCAAGGACAATTCCCGGTCCCTCAGTTCAAGCCCCAGGACTAGCCAAACAAGAAATCATACCATTTTCCACACATTTCGAAATAAATCTGTTTTATCTAACCCTACTTCTTTTTTGCCAGTCCAGGGTGTGTGCCACCAAGCCAAACTACTGGCCCCCAACCTTACTATTTTAATCATTTAATTTTTTTACATAATCATATTTCATGCTGTCTGTATTAATACCATAAACAGTATGCTTAGTGTAATAATGTTAAAGGTAAAACATAAGAAATTAATAACTAAAATTCCTTTTTTATTAGTTTTATAGCATTACTACAATTTTATGAGAAAAATTACCTGAATGTTTATTTTAGAGTTCAAGAAATCCATTTTGATAAATATATCAACCTACATCATTTATTTGAACACATTTTAAACTATTTTTTTTCAGGAATGAAAATATATATATATATTTGTTGTAAATGAAATTTATGACTTGGGGGAAGGGAAAGAGAAAAGGGGGGAGGGGGTAACAGTGTTTACAAGAAATGTACTCATTACATATGTAACAGCAATCTCTTTGTATATCACCTTGACAACAAATTTTTTGAAAAGTACAATAAGTTTAAATGTCTACTTTGGGCAGAATTTTTTTTTGCCAGTACTGGGCTTAGACTCAGGACCTGAGCACGATCCTTGTTTTTGTTTTTGTTTATTCTTAAGGCGCAAGTTCTATCACATGTGCCACAGCACCACTTTATCTTTTTTATCTATGTCCTGCTGAGGAATTGAACTTGGGTCTTCATTCATGCTCAGCAAGAACTCTTCCACTAGGCTTAACTTATGGCCCCAGGGGGAAGGTAGTTTTCCATAAAATATGTAGGAAATATGTACACTAAGGAAAAGCCATCAAAAATAGAAGAAAAATTATATACTTAGATAACGACATGCCAGTATTATGGCAGATCTCTGTAATTCTAGCTTCAAGAGTGGTCTATTTGGACCGGGAGTTGGCTGGCTGAAGTAAAGTGCTATCCTTGAGCAAGCCCTAGGACAGTTTTCTGGCCATGAGTTGAAGCCATAGGACATGCAAAAAATAATTATTTAATGCCCGTGACTGGTGGCTCACCCTGGTAATCCTAGCTACCCTGGAGGATCGAGGTTCAAAGATGGCCCAGGCATAAAAATCTGTGAGAATCTTATTTCCAAATAATATAGAAAATTCAAAATGACAATGTGCCTCAAGTGGTAGAGCTCTTGCCTTGAGCTGAAGAGCTTAAGGTAAACATCCAGGCCCAGAGTTCAAGCCCCATGAGTGAAAAAATGAAAAAGAAAAAGAAAGCCCTTATCTAAGGCTGGAGTGCACACTAGTGGTAGTTTGCTTGCCTAGTATGCACAAAGCCCTGTGTTCAATTACTCTGTACCATTTACACCAAAAAAAAAAGCTGGAAATGATCTCAGAAGGTTGGGTTCTGAGGATCACAGTTCAAACCAGACACTAAAGTCCATGAAACAGTTACTTCCACTTAAGAACCAGAAAACCAGAAGTGACACTGTGGCTCAAGGTGTTTAAGGTTGTAGCCTTGAGCTGAAGAGCCCAGGGACACTGCCCAGGTGCACAATTAAAGTCTTACAACCAACAGAGAGAGAGAGAGAGAAAGAGAGAGAGAGACAGAGAGAGAGAGAGAGAGAGAGAGAGAGAGAGACAGAGACAGAGAGAGAGACAGAGAGACAGAGAGACAGAGAGAGAGACACAGAGACAGAGAGAGAGACAGACAGAGAGGCAGACAGACAGAGACAGACATAGACAGAGAGACAGAGACAGAGACATCAAACAGTCAAGCACTGCTGGCTGAAGGGTGTAATTCTAGCTACTATGGAGGCTGAGATTGGAGGATCTTGGTTCAAAGCCCAAAGCCAGCCTGGACACATAGGTTTGTGAGACTTACATCACCAATTAACTACCACAAACCAAAAATGGAGCTCTAGAGGAAGAGCGCTAGCCTTGAGCTGCAGAGCTCAGGGACAGTGTCCAGGCCCAAAGTCCAAGCACCATGATGAATCAATAATAAAAAAAGAAGAAAGCTAATAGTAATGATGAATAATTTTAGGCTGGGAGTTTGGCCTATTGGCAGAGTGCTTGCCTAGCATGCACGAAGACCTGGGTTCAATTCCTCAATAATACATACATACAAAAATGCTGGAAGTGGTGCTGAGGCTGAAGTGGTAGAGCCCTAGCCTTGAGAAAATATAAGGACAGTGCTCAGTCCCTGAGTTCAAGCCCAGGACTGGCCAAATCAAAAGTAGTAGAGCACTGGCATTGAACTGAAGATCTGAGGAACAGCCCAGGCACAGAATTCAAGCACCGCAAACAACAACAACAAAATCTATGAAATGGCAGTGGTGGTTTTAAGCTAAGCAAAAATAGAGTAGAAACTGGTAAAATACATATTTGTGTGTAAGCAAAATAGCCAGACTTATGCATTAGAACAGGATAGCAACTTGAAAAAAAAATTTGTTTTCCATCTCACTAGGTCCTGTCTCTTAATTTATTCAAGTAAGTAAAATGCTGGGTTTTATAATCGTTGCTCTGAATATTAGAAAATCATAATATCTCTCATTAACCAACAAAGACCAGGAACTGGGGCTTCGTTCAAATGGCAGAGTATCAGGCAAGAGAAGAAAAAATTGAAGTAAGAAGTTGAATGATCCAGAACCTGCATAGTAACAGAGCAGCAGCCTGGTGATTGTACCTCACACCTATAATCTTAGCTACTCAGGAGGCTAAGATCTGAGAATCAAAGTTTAAAGCCAGCCAAAGTACCCAGTTAACTGCCAGAAAAACCAGAAGTGGCACTGTGGCTCACAGATTAAAGCACTAGCCTTCAGCTGAAGAGCTCAGGGACAGTGCCCAGGCCCAGAGTTCAAGCCCCACAATTGACAAAAATCAAACAAGCAAACAAAACTCACAAAGAAGCCTGCAGACCACAGTGGTTCTGCTGAGTCTCTTCTCTATGGGGATCAGGAAACATTTCACTTTTTCTGTCTCTTCCCATCTCAACATTCATACTAAAATAAGACTGTTGAAAGTTTCAAATTATAAAAATGTTTTTCATGAAGCACCCTGAAATATTCATCGCTTATATCTCAATTGAAGATAGTTGATTTGGAGCTCCATTGGTACAGTGCTAGCCTTGAGCAGAAAAGGTCAGGGATAGAGCTGAAGCACTCAGTTGAAGACCCAGTGCCAACACACAAAAGAAATTATGCACTTTATACATATTTTTTAATTTCTTAATGAATTTTTCAGTCTGTATAAATATAGGGTACATTCCTTGTTACTTAAGTAAGATTGCTCTTTTTTTTTCTTTTTGCCAGTCCTATGGCTTGGACTCAGGGCCTAGACATTTTCATTGGACTCACTTGCCCAAGGTGAGTGTTCTGCCTCTTGAGACACAGCGCCACTTCTAGCTTTTTTCTGAGTATGCAGTACCGGTGAATAGAACCTAGGTCTTCATGCATTCTAGGTGAGCACTCTACCATTAGGCTACATTCCCAGGCAGGGAGATTCCTCTTACAGTCATTGTATGTTCACAGAGTTTGATCTCACACACTGTAGGGCCCTGGTTGGCTTTGACCTGTGATCCTAAGCCCTGAGCCTCCTAAGTAGCTGAAATTAAGTTGTGAGCCAGCATGATGGCTTCCATTCTTTTTTCTACAAAAATATATGTAGTTATCTAAAATATATCTATAGCTGAAAAAAATGAATCTCTCCCAAACAAATCTTCAAAGAAACAACCATCCTATTAAAAGGTGGGCTAAAGACTTAAAAGAGTATTCTCTGAAGAAAAAATTAAAATGGGCTTTAGACACATGAAGAAATGCTCCATATCTCTAGCAATAAGGGAAATGAAAATCAAAACAACTTTGAGATTCCACCTGACTCCAGTCAGAATGGTCATTATCAAAAAAATTAATAAGAGATACTGGTGGGGAAGTGACCAGGGGGGATCACACCTACACTGTTGGTGTGAGTGTAAACTCGTTCAACCACTAGGGAAAGCAGTGTGGTGGTTCCTCAAAAGACTGAACATAGAGCTCCCCTATGATCCAGCAAATCCACTACTTGGCATCTACCCAAATGTCCAGAAAAAAGGACATACTAAAGCCACTAGCATAATGATGCTCATTGCAGCACTATTTACCATAGCAAAGCTATGAAACCAACCCAGATGCCACTCAGTAGATGACTGAATCAAGAAGATGTGGTACTTATACACAATGGAATGCTATGCTGCCATCAGAAGGAAAGACATCGCCCCATTTGTAAGGAAATGGAAAGACTTGGAAAAATTCATATTAAGTGAAGCAAGCCAGACCCAAAGAAACATAAGCTCAATGGTTTCCCTCATTTGTAACAATTAGTTCACATCTAGGACTCTCCTAGCAGAGGATTACAATAACTCAAAACCTAGGTATATAAGGTCATATAGGATGAGACTAAATGAAAGGATCTCTAGGATATGGGAACAAGAGCTATATCTTGTGTCATCGTTGCTCTTATCTTGTGTGATTTTTGTCCTTAATCTACTATGTTATTTCTCATCTCTTATTTTGCCGTTTGGTTAATGTCAGATTGTTACTGTATCTGATGTTTTCCCTGGCATATTGTATATATGTTTATTTGTTTATGTCAAATAGGAAAGGGAAGGGGGGAAACAAGATGATGGGGAAGGGGAGGGGAGAGGGAACTGGGGACAAAAACATGTGGAGTGGAATAAATGTGTGAGAAGTAATGCAGTCCACTACCTGTAAATGTAATCGTAACCTCTCTATACATTACCCTGAAAATAAAAAAGAGGCTATAAAAATATCTGTAGAAAATGAGGCTGGATGATGGAAACAACCAGATGCCCTACTACAAAAAATGTGATACACGCACACACACACACACACACACACACACACACACACACACACACACACACACACAATGGAATGATACATAGCCAACCGACAAGATAAAATAATGGCATTCTCGGGGAAGTGGATGAAAAGGAAAAAAATCATATTAAGTGAAGTAAGCCAAACTCAAAGGAACATAGGCCCAAGAGTCTCCCTCATTTGTCAAATTCAGTAGAAATCTTGGGCTCTGCTACCAGAAATTTACAATAGAACAAAATCTAGAGACATCGTGACAAATAGTATGACACTAAATGTAAGGACCTCCAAGATAAAGAAACAAAACTCATATAATGAGTGATTGTTGTCCTTAATGAACTATGTGATCTCTTATCTCTTTTGCTATCCCTTGGTTATATCATATTGTTACAATATTTCACCTTGTTTTCTAATATATTTCATATGTGCCTAATTGGTTATTTGAAATTGGATAGGGAAGGGGGGAAATAAACATGAGTGGGGGTAGGGGAAGGGAAGTGGGGACCATATCGTTACATGGGGTATCAAAGTTTGAGAAGTAATGCACCTTCTATCTGGTGAATATAATGTAACCCTTCTATAAATTGCAATAAAAATAAATACATAAAAAGAAGATCTGCACAGAAAAAAATAATAATGGCATTTTTGGGGTAGTGGATGAAATTAGAGTGAATCCTGTTGAGTGAGATAAGTCAGGACCAAGGAATAAAAGGTACATGGTATCCTTAATATATAGATATTAGTTTCAAACAGTAGTAGAGCGATGATTGAATAGTTGATACCCAAAGTTCTGGACATAATTTTGGAGATATAAACATAACTACATAGACATAAAAATCTAGGATAGACTATACACTCTATAGACATGTGTTTTATTATAGATTAATCTGTATCTATGACATACAAAGACTCAGCTTAATTTTTACTATATTCTAAAATTTATGTGCCAGTGATTGTATAGCGATTCCCTTCTTGAATACTTGTTGGTTAAACATGACATTTGAAATATGATGTAAAATTCAATGTTAATAAATTTTTTTAAAAAAGAGGCTAGAGGTAAATACCACTAATGTACTTGCTCTAAGTGGTACAGAAATTTTCTTAATGAATCAAGGGGTTTTATTACATCTTTATGCAAATATTTTAGTTCTGAGTGTTCTACACTCAATGATACTTCTGGAAAGATGATATAGCTGACTGTGTAGATGGTATGAAGACATACTGGCCTAAACATAGAATAAAGCATTGGTAAGTGGCTGTTAGCTGTCCAGATTCTACTGGAATATGTGTAATGAATTTATTAAGCACAATGCAGGCTCTTGGTCAGATCAGGATCAAGATTATGTGGTTCCATGAGATGAATGAGGAAAGATCAGAAAAATCTACTAAGATATCCAGATATACTTTTGAAACTAAGGTATCTGGACTCCTTTTTTTTCTTTCTTGGTGGGGAGCTTGAACTTTGGACCTGGGCAAGGTCTCTTAGTTCTTTTTCCTCAAGGCTAATGCTGTACCAGTTTTAGCCACAACTCCACTTAGTTTTTGGGTGGATAAGTGGAGAGAAGAATCTTACAGTTTTTTTTGTTTTCGTTTTTTTGCTTGCAAAGGTTTTGAATCACCTTCTCCCTGGCTAGTAGAATGACAATTATGACCCTCCAGCGCCTGGCTAGTGATTTTTTGAAAATTGGACTTTCTTCCAAATCAGGTAACTGGTTTCTAGCAAAGTTTTGAAGCCTGACTTAAATGTGACAGATTTTTGTCACTTGGAGACACTCTGTGCTGAACGTTAGAAATCTACCAGCTGAGTCACAGTGGCACTTCCAGTTTTTGTTTATGTGGTGCTGAGGAATGGAATCCAGGGTTTCATACATGCTAGGCAAGCTACATTTTCAGCCCAAGGTTTTCTGTTTTGTTTTTCAGTGTTGTTGCTTCTAAGGTACTGTATGATGTTCTTCCATTTTCTTTGCTTTTTACCTCTTTTCTTCTTTTTCTCTTTAGTTTTATTCTCTGTAGTCACTGTGTTGAATTCGGGTACCCTGTGTCTTGTACATAGGTTTATGTGATTTGGGGAATGGAGAGGGTATAATAAAATGGTAAAAAAAAACAAAGGAAAAAGGGTGAACCAATTGAACAGTGATACTTGGAAGACACTAAACGGAAATGAACTGAACAATCTGGGTGGAGAGGGGGCTGAGGGTAGGAAAACAGAGAAAAAGGAGGGAGGGGATAACAGTTTTCTTAAGAAATGTGTTCATTACTTATGTAACCGTATGCCAACTATATATTGACTTAACAAAAAAAATTAACTTAAAAAATAATTTAGCCGGGTATGGTGGCTCACACTTGTAAATGTAGCTACTCAAGAGGCTGGGATCCAAGGATAGCAGTTCAAAGTCAGCCTGGGCACTGAAGTCCATGTGACTCTTATCTCCAATTAACCACCAGAAACCCAGAAGTGGCCCTATGGCTCAAGGGATAGGGCAGTAGTCTTGAGCTGAAAAGCTCAGTGACAAGACCCAGGTGCAGAATTGCAGTCCCATGACTTGAATGATGAATGATACTAGCAAGGCTCTGTGCGCTCACAGTTGGAATCCTATCTACACAGAATCAGGTTTGAATCCAGCCCAAACAAATTGCATGATATTCTGATTTACAGTTCATTACCAAAAATCTGGAAGTGGAGCTGTGGATCAAGTGGTAGAACACTAACCTGAAGCAAAAAAAAAACATTTAAGGACAGTTCCCAGGCCCTGGGTTCAAGTCCCAGGACTTGCATAAAACAAACAAAATGTGACGCTGAGTCCTCCATCATTTGGTGTTATAGTTCAATATTCTTGATATGCGTCTTAGAAATTAAGTCCCTAGCAAATACTATCCCCTGAAATTCTGCTTCATAGATGATTCATAGAATTTCAGCATCATTACTATCACCTTCCAGTTAGCATAGCAGTCTACTACTGAAAATTTGAAGAAAACGTTTGAGTAATCCTAATAAATCTGTGTATCATCTGCACACACAACAAATCAGCAGCAGCTATGTTCTACTATTATCTAAATGTATTTAATCCCTTCTTGAGTTAATGAGCCTTAAAGAGTAAAACATATGAAATAGTTATGAAACTAACAGTCAACATTCTTCTACCTAATATTGTAATATAAGTTTATAAATGCAAGGACTATTCTGAAGTGTGCAGAAGATAGTTTCTAATTATAATATTCTCATGAAGTATAGTTTTTAAGAAACCTGTTGCTTGCTTTGGGAAAGCAAAGGCAAGGAAAAATGATATAAGTAAGTTCCCTATTTATCAGAAGGAAAATACTATTGGGTTTAGATCAACTTCATTCATTCCGTGCTGATGAAGTAAATATTTGCAATTCCTGAGGAAAATCACTTCATTGTGATGCACAATCAGCCAGCTTAGATCAATCTTCCAAAAAAGGAAAGGAACAAATGAGAAGCAATTAAGGTTTCCAAAATGAACCAGGTGGTGGTGGCAGCTCACACTTGTAATTCTATCTACTCAAGGCCTGAAATCCAAGGATCTGGATTAAGTCTGTCTGGGATGAAAATATTCCTGTCTGAAACATCATCTCTGTTATCACAGCCCAGCTGATACACTCTGCCCAACAGGTTCCAAACACCAAAGTCCATCTCCTATCTGAAATACTAGCAAACGTACTCACACATTATTTCCTCTTTGGGAGATAGTTGAAACATGTACCAGAAACATTTCCCTGGCTTCAGAGTGGAAGTGGAAATATATACTCACTAGAAGCCCATCTAGTAAATTACAGTCAATCATCTTTCTTCACATCTTGTTAGTTAAATTGAACAATAAGTGTTTGGATCAGAAGCGAAGTGTATGAGCATACAGGTTGTAAAAGTACTGTAATATTAGCTACTCAAGATAAGCTGAGACATGATGATTCCAGTTCAAAATCAGCCATGCAATACATTCCATACGATTTTAACCTCTAATTAACCAGCAAAGAACAGAGCGTTGAATTGCGCTTAAAATGCCACAGGCCTAAGCTTTGCATAAAAGTGCTAAGGGGTAGCATTCAGGATCCCACTCTCTCCACTCCTTTTTAACATAGTACTAGAATTCCTAGGCAGTGCAATAAGGCAAGAAGCAAGCATAAAGGGGATCCAAGTAGGGAAAGAGGAAATAAAACTATCCCTCTTTGCAGAAGACATGATTCTTTATTTAAAGAATCCTATAGACTCTACTCCCAAGCTCCTTGAGCTGATTCAAAGGTTTGGAAGTGTAGCAGGCCATAAGATCAACCCTCACAAATCAACTGCCTTCCTTTACGCCAACAGTGAGAGGAAAGAGGCAATAATCAGGAAAGAAACTCCTTTCACAATAGCCTCAAAGAAAATAAAGTACCTAGCAATTAGCTTAACTAAGAATGTAAAGGACCGTTTAGATGAAAACTTTAAAAACCTAAAAAGAGGAAATTAAAGCAGAACTAAGGAAATGGAAAAATCTCCCATGCTCCTGGATTGGAAGAATCAACATTGTGAAAATGACAATCTTGCCAAGGGCTATCTACAAATTCAATGCAATACCCATCAACATCCCAATGTCATTCTTTAAAGAAATAGAAGAGGCAATAATGGAATAAAAAAGATCCCGTATAGCAAAAACACTTCGTAGCAGAAAGAACAGCGCTGGAGGAATTTCAATTCCAAACTTTAGACTCTATTACAGAACTATAATTCACAAAACAGCTTGGTACGGGCACAAGAACAGGCCTGAAGTCCAATGGAATAGAACTGCGGACCCACATATAAAACCACAGACCTATGGCCACCTAATCTTTGACAAGGGAGCCAAAAAAATAGAATGGAAGAAAGATAGCCTCTTCAACAAATTGTGCTGGCAGAACTGGTTAAGCACCTGCAGAAAACTAAAGTTGGATCCTTCTTTGTCACCTTGCACTAGAATTAACTCCAAATGGATCAAAGGCCTGGAGGTAAAAGCTGACACACTGAAAAGTTTACAGGAAGGAATAGGAGATACACTAGGCCTCCTTGGCACAGGTCGAAACTTTCTTAATAAGGACCAAGAATCACAACAAAACAGAGAAAGGCTGGATAAGTGGGACTGCATTAAACTGCAGAGCTTTCGTGTGGGTACGGATATAGCTAGTAAACTAATCAGGAAGCCTACAGAGTGGGAGCAGATCTTCACCAACCAAACAACGGACAAAGGCCTCATATCTAAAATATATCAACAACTCAAAAAATTGAATCCCTCCAAGACTAACCTCCAAAGTAACACCCATCCCATTAAAAAATGGGCCAAAGACTTAAAGAGAGTCTTCTCTGAAGAAGAAAGAAAATGGCCTATAGACACATGAAAAAATGCTCAACATATCTGGTCATAAAAGAAATGCAAATCAAAACAAGTCTAAGATTCCACCTCACTCCAGACAGAATGGCTAGGATCAGGAAAACGAATGACAACAGATGCTGGAGGGGATTTGGCCAGGAGGGATCAATACTACACTGTTGGTGGGAATGCAAACTCGTTCAACCACTATGGAAAGCAGTGTGGCAGTGCCTCAAAAGGCTAAACATAGAACTCCCCTATGACCCAGCAATTCCACCACTTGGCATTTACCCAACAATCCAGAAACAAGGGCATACTAAACCCACTAGCACAACAATGTTCATTGCAGCACTATTCACCATAGCAAAGATATGGAACCAACCCAGATGTCCCTCAGTTGATGAGTGGATCAACAAGTTGTGGTATTTGTACACAAAGGAATTCTATGCTGCTGTCAGAAAGAATGACATCGCCCCATTTGTTAGGAAATGGAAAGACTTAGAACAAATCATATTAAGTGAAGTAAGCCAGACTCAAAGGAACTTATTCTCAGTGGTTTCCCTCATTCGTCATAATCAGTAGAAACCTTGGGCTCTACTAGCAGAGATTTGCAATAGAGCAAAAGTCCATATATAAGGCCATATAATGTGAAGCTAATTGAAAGGACCTCCAGGATACTGAACAAAATCCATATAATGAATAATTGTTGTCCTTAATGTAGATGTTGTCTCTCATCTCCTTTGCTGTCCCTTGGTTCTCCCATATTGGTATAGTATCTCACTTTGTTATCTGATATATTCAATTTATTTTTATTTGGATATTTGAAATTTGATAGGGAAGGGGGGAAAACCATGACTGGTGGGGGGTGTGGGGTTGGAGGTTAATGGGTACCAAGACATGTGAATGGGTATCAATGTATGTGAATTAATGCACCTTCTATCCGGCAAATATCATGTAACCCTTTTACTAATTACAATAAAAATTTTAAAAAAAAGAAAGTTGTAGTGTGTGGGGAGGATGATTGGGTCAAATACCTTTCTTCTTAGAAATATACCTTATCTGGTTGCCCTGGATTTTCTTGGCCTTCTTCTTAGAGAAAGACCTGTTATACTGGATTTGTGGCTTGGCAATGATCTAGCATGTACATCTTCGAGTAAGACATCCACAACTTCCATGCCTGAGACTCGAGTTTCCTGACCTTTGGCAACAGCACAGCAACATCTTTCTTCCTCCTGAGCCACAGGCCAAGTGAGCTGGCTTGAGTTGGTTGTTAGTTACAGTGGCTTGGTTACCAGGGTTCCATATTCTGTTCCATTGTGAGGGAGGCAGGGTCACCTTTCCGGGCCCAATGACCAAAGATCCTTGCTCACCGAAGACCTCACCAAAGACATACTGGAGGCTGAATCTCTCCTCCAATCTCACAATATACATGTGGATGTAGTAAACAGCACACATTATTTGTCCAGTCCCAATGTCTTCCACTAGGCCCAACTACCAGTCTGGTCTCAGGCTCCAGGAGCCTTTCTTAGGTAAGATCCAAACTTAAGGGTCAATATTGCCCTCATCCTTTACAAAACATTTGCTTCACAGTGCCTTCTCTGCCTGCATTTTGCCCCTTGTCGAATTTTTTTTTGTTTTTGCTAGTCTTGGGACTGGACCTCAGAGTGTGAACATTGTTCTTGGGCTTTCTTTAGGCTTTAGCTGTCCCACCAAGCCACAGCACCACTTGCAGCGTTTTCTATGTATGTGGTAATGAGGAATCAAACCTGAGTCTTTTTGCGTGGTACCCAAGAACTCTACCACGAGGTCAAACACACAGGGCATCTTGCACATATTTTTGACGTCAATTTATTAGGACATTATTAGTTTTCTGTATCCTAATCAAGTTTTTCCTGATGATTAGCTTTGCTGTCATGTGTAAAAAATGCAAGAGGGAAAAACTCAGAAGAATTAGTGAAATTTTAAAAAAAGCATTACACACATAGATAAGTGTTCATTCTTTGTAGGAGAAAGGATATTTTATATGATGATGATGACTTTATAATTACTATGTCAGGGTTGAGAGTTTGGCATAGTGGTAGAGTGCTTGCCTAGCATCCATGAAGATCTGGGTGTGATTGCTCAGTATCACATAGATAGAAAAATCTGGATGTGGCACTGTGGCTCAAGTGGCAGAGGGCTCGACTTGAGAAAACCCGAGGACAGTGCTCAGGCCCTGAATTCAAACCCTAAGACTGGCAGAAAGATAAAAGAAAATAAAAATTCTTTTTACGAGCTAATTCACTCACAGCATTTGCTTCTGAAATCTTCGCTTCTGCATCATGTGAAATACCCCTTTCCCTCAACCTAGACAAGAAAAACAGATCCATCCCATGGTCCAGTGTGAGGCCACTGGTTGGGCTAAGAGCTAGTCGTGCAGCAACACATAAATTTTATTCTAATACTTTCCAAATTTTGTACTCAAATGTGCTACCTACTTACCAACTTAGGTGAGTTATCCTTATGCTATACCTTTCTTCATGACTACAATATTCTTACACTCCTACATTAACCCTCTTGTACCTCCCCTGAACTCTCTCATTCTTTTTTTCTATCTGTGGACCTCTGCTGGTCTTTCAACCCTTATATTGCACGGATCTACACTTGATGGCTGTTGAGCAATATTGTATATGTAGGTGGTTAATTATTCTCTAGGCTCAGAGGTGTTGGGGACTGACTGTGGGGTCAGTGACCGTGACTGTGGGGTCAGTGACCTTGGACCCGCACAATTGAGTACATGAGGAAGTAAGCTCTTATCATGATTTTGGGCTGTGTCAATAGCTTCTCATTTAACCTGTTTGGGACTTGATAGCTTCTCATTCACCCTATTTCAGACTTGATACTCTTTGTACGAATGTAGCCCCTGGCAGTTCCCTAGTTTAAAGAAGTGTATTTAAGATTGAGAACTGGAAATAAACTGGGCTAGGGTCTTGGGCTACAGGCTTCTTAAGCTGTGGCTCCTGATCTGGGCTGTAGCCCTCCTGAACCCCATCTGTTTGTCTCTCTTCTGTTTTGTCCTAGTCCTTGCCCCCTATTTCACGAATCCCAATCTGCGAACCCTGGTTTGCTGCCGGTTGGCCCCGGCAACTGGCGCCCGAACAGGGACCCTGAAAATCTGGGACGAAGGTGAAGGACCCCTCCCTGTGGTGAGTAACACATCGTAGGACTATTAAGAGAGGATCTTAAGAGAGTGTATAGTCAGGAGTAAAAATTATGGGTCAAGTTAATAGCCATAGGTCATATGTACCGATCTTAACAGGCCTACTTGAAGCCCACTGAACGTGGGTGGAAAAAGGGGTGCTTCAGAGCTTCCTACAGTTTGTCGAGGAGGCATGCCCGAGGTTTATAGAGGAGGGATTCCAAAAAACCTGGCAGCGGATAGGAAAAAGAATTCAAGAATATTGTAATGTATATGGCCCCAAAAAGACCCCAGTAGTGGCTATTGATGTATGGAATTTTGTAAGTGAATGCATAGATCCTCAACATGAGAATGCTGAACTTAATCTTGAATTAAGGGAACTTTATGAGTTAAAGGACCCTTCTGAAAACCCTGAGGCTGAGCCATATGCCACAGCCCAAGAGAGTCTAAGTGAGATCTTGAAAAGGGAACAACAACCAGTAGATATTGAGTATCAGAATTCAGGTTTGAATCTCAAGGAGGAAAGTTATGATGAGTCAATGGAGGGCCGGGTGGCTACGATGGAGAAGAAGTTAGAAGAAATGCTACATTTTCTATCGAAAATGGGGATGGAGCAGAGAGCCCCCCCAGAAGTAGGAAAGAAAGATGATCCTCAGGCCACTATGGTGTCTGATTCTAAACCTTACCCCTCACACCCACCACCACCGGCTGTAGCCTTACGGCCTCAATCCCTTTTTCAACCTTTAGGCAAGCCTAAAGGCCCTAGCAACAAGTCCCTTTTAACAGGCACTACAACCAGGCACAGTGCATCGCAATTAAACCTGACTCAGGCTGCTAGAGAGAGGGAAGATATTTCAGGGCCTCGATGCTTCCCTAGTTTAGATGATCATGATGAACAAGTATACCATCAACCTGTTCCTGTTAAACTGTTACAGGATTTAAAGAGTGCCTGCTCCCAATATGGGCCAACTGCCCCTTTTACTCAAGTAATATTGGAGGCCGCGTGTGCTGGTATTGCATGCCCAAATGACTGGAAGCGGCTTGCCAGAGCATGCCTTAGTGCAGGAGAGTACTTATTATGGGAGACAGAGTTCACTGCACAGTGTCGGGCTAAAATTGAAACAAATAGGTCTAAGAACCTGCCTTACACTGTTGATCAGTTGTTAGGAGAGGGAACCTATAAAAACACCGAAGATCAATTGGGTTATGCAAAGGAGGCCTATTTGCAAATAAATGCTGCGGCAAGAGAGGCTTGGAAAAGGTTACGCAATTCCAATCGTACAAAAAATCTAGTAGAAGTTAAACAGGGACCGAATGAACCTTATCTAGAATTTTTGTCTCAATTAATGGAGACTGCAGACCGCCTAGTACAAGATGAGAATGCAAGGAAGATTATAGTTAGACACATAGCCTATGAAAATGCCAAAGCCGCCTGCCAGGCGGCTATCAGACCCCATAGGAATAAGGGAGGAATCACGGACTTTATTTCACTGTGTGCTGATATTGGACCCTCCCATGTACAAGGCCTTACTTTAGCCGCCACTCCTCAAGAAAAGACTGTTACTGAATTTCTAAAATACAGAGGTCAGCGGCCTTCTCGGGATGCTAGACCCCCAGGGCGTTGCTTTTCTTGTGGACAAATAGGACATTGGGTGACGCAATGCCCACACCAAGCCAGGTTAAAGAGAGAAAAATCACCTGGCACATGTCCACGCTGTGGTAAAGGGAAACACTGGGCTAAAGATTGCAAGTCAGCAACAAATCGCAATGGCTGCCCGTTTTTGGGAAACTGGAGAAGGGGCCAGCCCCTGGCCCCGCAAAACCATGGGGCAGTCCCTCCCTCTTCTCGGCCAAAACCCCCCAAGATCGGTCTCCAGCCTCCTCCATGCCACCCCAGGCAGTGCAGGATTGGACCTCTGTTCCTCCACCTGCTCAGTATTGACCCCAGAGATGGGGACACAAGCTCTCCCCACGGGGGTCTTCGGCCCCCTTCCCCCGGGAGTGGCTGGATTGCTGTTAGGGCGAAGTAGCTCAGCCCTTAAAGGGATACAGATTACACCTGGCAAAATTGACCAGGATTTTACTGGAGAAATCAAAGTTATGGCCTCTGCCCAGAAACACGTGGTATCGATCCCAGCCGGTCAAAAATTAGCACAACTAATACTTGTGCCTTTACCTCCCGGGGAGACTGCTAATTCCCCATGTGGACAGAGAGGATTTAGATCTTCTGGTATCTATTGGGTACAAAGCATAAAACAAGAGAGGCCTGAGATGACTATATTTATACAAGAAAAGCCCTTTAAAGGAATATTAGACACTGGAGCAGATGTGTCTGTGATATCTAAAAAACATTGGCCAGCCCAATGGCCCCTGACAACCTCTATGACTTCCCTACAGGGGGTTGGGCAAGCAACTGACCCACAGCAGAGCAGTGCGATCCTTGTTTGGAGAGATGAGGAAGGGCACTCTGGTCATTTTCAGCCATTTGTCCTGGATCATCTGCCAATTAATTTATGGGGTCGTGATATCATGGAAAAAATAGGAGTGTATATGTTTAGTCCTAGTGCTACGGTCACTCAGCAGTTACTTGATCAAGGCCTCTCCCCCTTTAGGGGACTAGGCCGAGCAGCACAGGGGGAGCTAGAGCCACTCCAACCCCAGTCTCACCCTACGAGACAAGGATTAGGGTATTCTTTAACGGGGGCTGCAGTTTGTCCTGCCCCTCATGCTGATCCCATAAATTGGCTCTCTGAAGAACCGGTATGGGTCGAACAGTGGCCTCTTTCACTAGAAAAGATCATTGCAGTACAGCAGCTGGTACAGGAACAGCTGGACTTGGGACATGTGGCCCCTTCTAACTCTCCATGGAATTCTCCAATTTTTGTTATAAAGAAGAAGTCAGGTAAATGGAGGCTGTTACAGGATTTGAGGAAAGTGAACGCGTCAATGGAACTGATGGGGGCCCTACAGCCTGGCTTGCCTTCACCCATGGCAATCCCAAAGGATACTTATAAGATTATTATAGATTTGAAGGATTGTTTCTATACTATACCCCTGGCGCCTCAAGACTGTAAGCGCTTTGCCTTCAGCGTCCCCTCTGTTAATTTTAAAGAACCCATGAAGCGATATCACTGGCTTGTGCTTCCATAGGGCATGGCAAATAGCCCAACTTTATGTCAAAGTTTTGTAGCTAGAGCCATTTCTTCCACTCGTGAAAAATTTTCTTCTGTTTATATTGTTCATTATATGGATGACATCTTGTTGGCTTGTTCTGACCCTATTGTCGTACGGCAAGCCTTTGGACAACTAAAGCAAGATCTGAGCCTCTTTGGCCTTATAGTAGCAGCTGAAAAGGTTCAGGAACACCCCCCTTTTACATATCTAGGCCATATATTAGGCCCACACTATTTTAAAAGCCAAAAAATACAATTAAAAACTTCACACTTAAGAACTCTTCATGATTTTCAGCAATTCTTAGGAGATATAAATTGGCCTCGGCCTTATCTAAAGCTCTCCACAGGAGAGTTAAAACCCCTCTTTGATCTCTTAAAAGGAGATACCAACCCTACATCCTTGCGCGAATTAAACCCTGACGCCAGGAGGGCCATCCAAATTGTAGAAAAGGCAATTTCCCAGCAACAAGTGACCTATTGTGACTATTCTAAACCATGGGGAGTTTACATTTTAGCTACTTCTCACTCCCCAACTGCTGTATTGTGGCAGGATGGCCCACTTTTATGGCTTTATCTACCGTCAACACCCGGCAAAGTGCTGACCCCCTACTACGAATTGGTAGCTAATCTGATACATATGTGCCGAGTGGATTCCCGTAAATATTTAGGTCAGGAACCTCATTTTATCTGTGTCCCATATAATCTACAACAACAAGATTGGCTATTCGCCCATTGCGATCCTTGGGCCATTGCTTGGGCCAATTATACGGGAAAAATTTTGCATCACTACCCGTATAACTAACTTCTCCAATTTGCAGCATGTCATACGTTTCTATTTCCTTCCATAGTACAGGCCTCGCCTTTATCTTCTGCCGCTTTGGTATTTACAGATGGATCCTCTAATGGAACGGCTGCTTTGACCATTAATGGGAAAACTCAATCTTGGGTTACAGGTTTTTCCTCCGCCCAAGAGGTGGAATTAGAGGCTGTTTTACAAGCACTCGTCCTGTTACAAGACGAGCCCTTTAACTTATACTCAGACAGTCAATATGTAATTCGTGCTCTTCAAGTCATAGAAACTGTTCCCTTTATTGGAACTACTAACTCCAATATCCAGACCCAATTTCTCCAAATACAAACTTTGCTTTGTTCTCGCAACCACCCTTGTTTTTTTGGCTTTGTTTGAGCTCACACTAATCTTCCTGGCCCTTTAAGTGAGGGCAATGCGGTTACTGACTCCGCCACCAGAGTTTACTTAACTCAGGTTGAACTTGCTAATCAATCACATGCCATCCACCATCAAAACATTCGAGCCCTGCGCCGACAGTTTAAATTATCTAGAGAAGCAGCACGACAAATAGTTAAGACTTGCTCCAACTGTGTCCCTTTTTCACCAGCCCCCCATTTAGGTATAAATCCACGAGGACTGCTTTCTAATCACATTTGGCAGATGGATGTCACGCATGTTCCATCATTTGGCCGATTAAAATATGTTCATGTTACTGTAGATACTTATTCTAATTTTATCTTGGCCACCCCCCTTGCTGGGGAAGCCACTAAACATTGTATTTCTCACTGCATTCGATGCTTTGCTATGATGGGGATTCCCTCACAAATAAAAACAGATAATGGCCCTGGCTATGTAGGCCAAGCATTTCAATCCTTCTGCCATTCTTATAATATCACTCATATTACAGGCATTCCTTACAATCCTCAAGGTCAAGGCATCGTGGAGAGAGCTAATGGATTATTAAAACATCAAATTGCTAAAATACAGAAAGGAGAGTCGTATCCAGCTACCCCTGTGAATATACTTAATCATGCTTTATTTGTTTTAAATTTTTTGAATTTGGATTCAAATAATTTATCTGCTGCTCAGCGATTCTGGGAGAAAAGAGAGCAGCGTGCTTTTGCCTTAGTAAAGTGGAAGGATCCCCTAACTGGTGCTTGGCATGGACCCGATCCTGTTCTAACCTGGGGTCGAGGGCATGTATGTGTTTTTTCACAAGGAGAAAATGATGCTCGCTGGCTGCCTGAACGCTGCGTTCGGATCGTGGAGAGTGACAGTGGCCATCCAAGCAGCGACTCACTGGGCCTACACCCCCAACCCTCCAGTGGTGCATCCTGTGATGTGGGAAGGACCTGAGTTATTTGTGCATGTCAATTGGGACTGCTACTGATCCAGTTGTTCCACACATTCATATGAGCTGTGTTTCTCCTCCTTTTACTATTATGTAGGGACCTTTTAACATATTCATTGACTCTACACAATTTAATATGTGACATTATTTTGTCTTTACCATCCCTCTTCTTAATAACCTTTTTTGTAAAAGATGCCCAGGTGAAAAGCAAAGGCCTCCAGAGGTAAGTAGAAGTCGGCCGACCCCCCTGTATGTCTGCGTTTTATTTTATTTTATTTTATTTTATTTTTGTTTGTTTGAAAAGGTGCACTGTGGGCCTAAAACAGAGGCCTGGGTGGTCAAGGGACGCCTTGACCCCCCCTCCCCTTCTGAGTTTCTTGTCGATAACAAGGCATACCTGAGAGTCCCACCAGCAAGACATGTCTAAATCTAAAAATAGCTGTTTGGTGAAAACATACATTTGAGCTCATATTTTTTTGTGTTAAGTGTATCTGATTGAGTCCAATTTTCTTGTTATATGTCAATGTCTGATTATTTAAAAGTCTCCGTTTCTCTGTCTTGTTCGTGTTACATATTTTTCCTTGTCCAGTTTTGTCTTTAAAATTGGTACCATTTCTAAGTATGGATCCGTATGGTTTTTCTGTGTGTACTCAAGCACACATCCTTGTTATTTTTTTGAACATTTCTGGGCCTAGCATGGCCGCTCCCCCATGTCTGCAGTTGTAACAAGCCCTGGAAAAATAAATTCCAGCTAAGTTGCATTGCAAAAAGTTTTGTTTTGAACCTGGTTCTCACCTGTAAGAGTAAAATTGGCAAAACTCTCTTGACACAAACTTCCGGAAATTGAACGGCCGATATTAATTTTGCGCGCTTTATGATCTTTGAGTATGAATGTGTGTGAATGAGTGAGTGAACATGTTCAAGGTTAAATTGTCAGCATGCTGTATAAAATAATGGATAAATTTATACTTAAACACAAAGACAATTGGGTAAATCTAAGCTTAAAACTTCAACAAAAATATTAGGTTTGAATGTTTTACAATGTCTCAAAGAATTATTGTGCTGTCTTAGAGAAAAACTGGTAAATATTTTTCTAGATCCTGAAATCTGCATTTTATTGCAAGGCATACAGCTGTTTACATTGTAAACATTGTATCCTGTTTAGCACAGAGGTGTTAGGGAATTTGGGATTTATTACTTTAAGTTAAAGTTTGGAAATATGTATTAGATTTAAATGTAAAATTGTTCATTAACGTCAGAAACTTTGCCTGTCTGTCTTTTCTTGCAAACTGATACTAGAAATATGATGGTAAAATGTGGATAATGTGATTAGTATTTTAAAGAAATGTTTAAAGGTTTATCTCCATGCAATTGGGTATATTTTAAAAAAGGGAGGAAACTAAGTCCAGACTTAGACTTTTGGTGCACTGATGTCTAGTTCTTGTGTTAGGGAAAAACTGTTATTTGAGTTTAAACTCTTGTTCGAGTTTTAGACAGTAATCTAAACTGCAAAAAAAAATGCCTCTTCTAAAAGGAGGCCTGAAGGCAAAGGGCGTTCCTTGAGCCCAAGGAGACCTGGAGAAAAGGGAGTGCCTTGAGCCCTTAAAGGTTTTTCAAATGCAAATGAAGACTAAAATGTTAAGTGCTTAAGTTAAAAAGTGTAAACGTTTTAAAGAACATTAGAAATGGGTTTCTGAATAATATTTGAAAGTGAAGTTGTCTTAAATGTTTTAAGAAAGAGAAAAAAGGAAAATCAGGACTAACAAAGTAACTTCCAGCTGCCCATGGAGAAGAACAGCAATCCTTATTCAGATGTAACTTTGGCTTTTACCAAGTTCTAGGTAAGCTCATGCTTAGAGACTATTTCTGTGTTGAGCACCATGTTGCTTTAATTGGAGTAACGTGGCCTTTTGTAGGACTCACTGATCTGAAAACTGCAGTTCTGAGCCAACCCCGGGCATTTCTAGGTAAAAACTTTCAAAATGTTTCCAAACAATTTGTTATTTCAACGGCAAAAAAAGACATTTATATGCCTGATAAAATTCACAGAATCCAAATTTTTCCATATTATTTTTTGTTTTTGTTTTTTTTTTTTTTTTGGTGGGTCATAGATCTTGAACTCAGCCTGGGCACTATCCCTGAGCTCTTCAGCTCCAGGCTACCACCTTACCCTGGAACCAAGCCCCACTTCCCATTTTCTAAAGGTAAATTGGAGATAAGAGTCTGAGGACTTTTTGTGCCAGGATGGCTTTAAACATTGATCCTCAGCTCTCAGCCTCCTGAGTAGCTAGGATTATAGAAGGGAGCCACCACCCCATCTTGCTCAGCTTTCTGGGTTTTTTTTAAACAAGCCCTTTGGCTGGAACTCGGTCTGAGCACTGTCCTTCAGCTGTCCTCAAGCCTAGTGATCTTCTACTTGAGCCACAGCACTACTTCTGGTTTTTTCTGTGTATGTGGTACTGCGGAATTGAACCTTCGTCTTCATACAAGCACTCTACAACTATGCCAAACTCCCAGCCCCTCCACATTAGTTTTTATGATACATCTTTCCATGCATCTAGGATGGCTAGAAAACCTTCTTGAGTTTCCCAAGATCAGGGAGTATAGGTGTGTCCCATCCTGTGTGGCTACATAACCATTGTTTAGGGTACAGTTCTCTCTTCATTCTACCCATCTAGAGCAATTTTCATCTTCCATGTATAATCATTAAACATTCAGCTCCTGTTCCTCTCTACTCCATTCTCTGGAACCATCGTGCTTTTTGGCTCTAAGGGTCTGTTGATCCTTGGAAGCTCTGGAAGGGAATACATACACTAGCTCTTCTTTATGACTGCTGTATTTTTAGTTTACTGTAATCAAGATTCATCTGTAAAATATAGTAAAATGTTCTTCCTTTTCAATGCATTGTTTTGCATATTTCTATCTTTTGATTATTATTAATAGTTGTGAATGGATTCTCCTCATATTTGTTCTAGTCTCTGCTTTCTCTTCCGTTAGGTACAAATCTAGAAATAGAAGTGTTGGACCATATTTCTATGTAATTCTATATTTAGTACTTTTTTAGCACTCTCCACGCAATTTTTGATCGTTTTATATTCCTTGCAGAACTATTCCAAAGTTCTACTTATTCTCACTACCTTCCCAGTAATAGTTAGACTTTGAAAGTTGTTTTTCTGTATGCGTGTGTGTGTGTGTGTTTGTGTGTGTGTATGTGGACCTTTTTGTTTAAAACTATATTTATATTAACATATTTAAAGTAATGATTTCATTGTAATTTTAATTTTTCTCATAACTGTTAATATTGAACTTCTTTCTACATTTTGAACTACTATTTCTATATATTCTTTTTAGAAAATCCTCTCCAATCTCCAATTTTTTCCCTTTTTTGTGGGGTAGTGGGGAAAGTCATGGGGCTTGGACCTTGGGCAGTGAGCTCTTTAGTTTAAGGCTATTGTCCTACCCTGAGTATTGCCCCTCAGTTCTTCTGCTCACAGCTCTCTACCCCTCTTCCCATTATATACAGAACAAAGGTCATCCTCAGTCTTCTTGAAAAAGTAAAACATACAGTAAATTTGTAGTATGAAACAGCAAGAAATAAATTTCTTGCCAGGTGCAGTGACTTCTACCTGTAATCATATCTACTCAGATATCAGGCTGATATCTAAAGATTTGGTTCAAAGCCAGCCTGCGCATTAGAAAGTCTATGAGACTCTCATCTACAGTTAACCACTAGAATATGGGAAATGGCACTGTGGCTTCATAGGTAGAGTGATAGCCTTGAGTTGAAGAGCTCAGGAACAGTGCGCACGCACAGAGTTCAAGCCTTACAAATTCCCCAGCCAAAAAAAAAGAAAAAAAAGTTTCTTCCCCAAGTGATTATTATGCCAGACTTAGAACATTAACATTCTGGGTGTACTTCACAGTATTATTACTTGATACCCTAAGATTTTGCAATATTCTCACAGAACCAGCATATGTCATCATATAATGTAGTTCCTTTTCAATGGAATAATTCCATTTATAACCTAAATCTACTACCCCGACTTATTTTTGTCGATATCACAATTGCTCTACCATGATATGCCACAAGCCATTAAACATTTTATGGTGGGTAATTGGAAAGGAGTCTCATGGAATTTTGTGCCAGGCTGGCTTTGAACCATGGTCCTCAGATCTCAGTCTCCTGAGTAGCTAGGATGACAGGCGTGAGCCACCAACACCTGGCTTGCCTTTTTATTTTTTGTGGGTCTTGGGACTTGAACTCTGGGCCTAGGCACCATCCCTAAGCTTTTCAGGTCAATATTTCATGTAAGTCTAAACATTTAAGTAAAGGAATACAATTCCAACAAAAAAAGAATAAAATTCCAGACATGGTGTGTTTATAACTCAGTGCTAATTACTTGATGAAAATGTGCCATTCCAGAAGCTGGTGTCATTTGATGATGTAGCTGTGGATTTCAGCTGGGAGGAGTGGCAGCATCTGGACAATGCTCAGAGGACCCTGTACAGAGATGTAATGCTGGAGACCTACAGCAACCTGGTGTCCTTAGGTGAGCAAAAGTCAAATTCACTTGCAAGGCCAAGTGCCTTGTTATTTTGCAGACGTGAATGTATATCAAACTTTCAATACTATTTAAATGAAAGATTCCAGGCCCTGAGAAGTATCATTACTTTCTAAAGAAAACCTAAGGTAATTTTGTACTCATTCTTCAGGATAACTTCAGGATACTTTGACAACAGTTCTAAATTATGTTTCCTCTAATGGAGACGACATTCCAAACTTACACAGTAATTGTAAGTGGATAAACAATCCAGAATAGAATATATATCATTATTGGAAATAGGATCTACAAATCACTAAACAGTGAGTTTATAATGGAAACCTGGCACTAGGTGCAATGTTTCATGCCTGTAATCTTAAAATATTCAGGAGGAAGAAATCTAAGAATTCTAATTTGAAGCCAGGAATGGCTTAAAAATTGTCATGAAACTCTATAACTCCAAGTAACCCCTCAAAAATGTTAGTGGAGTGTCAAGAGTTTGACTTTGTGGTTGAGTGCTTGCCTAGCATGCAAGGAGACGTATGCATGTAAGTGGAGCTGGGACTCAAACTGGTATTTTTCTAGCCTTGAGCAGACAGCTAAGTTCATGCCATACAAAATGAATCCAGAGCTGGGGAAAAGTCAACCATGGAGCCAGTGAGAAATGAGAGAAAAGATTTAATAGATAACTTGTGAGTAGGATGTCCGCGAACTTAAAGCAATGATGACCCAGCATAAGCAATAATTCTCTACTGTTTCTAATTTACAGGGCCCTATGTTCCCAAACCTGTATTAATTGACAAGCTAGACCACTGTGCAGAACTCTGGATAGGAAATTCCTCTGACAAGAATATCACAGGTGAGTGAATGCATCTTCATATTGATGTTGGAGCCTGAGCCCCATTGATAAGTTCATGTTGTGATGTACTGAGCAATAATATTCTTAGTTACCCTAAATCCTGTGTGGAACCTATGGAATTCTTTGTGAATGAATCAAGAATCATTTTCTTTTCCCAATCCTATGCTTGGTCTCAGGGCCTGAGCATGGTCCTTGGGTTTTCTCAAGGCTAGCTCTCTACCTCTTGAGTCATAGCACCACTTCTGGCTTTTTCTTTGTATGTAGTACCAAGGAACTGAACCAGGTTTTTGTGCATGCTAGCCAAAACCCCCGGCACCAAGAATCATAGGGTGATATAATGAATTCAATGTGGCAGTAGAGTTAAAGTTAGATTTCTCTGTAGAAATCACTGTGAAAAAAAATAAAATGAGAAAGCCATGAGCCCGTGGCTCATGCCTGTAATCCTAGCTACTTAGGAGGCTGAGATCTGAGGATCAAGGTTCAAAGACTGACCTATCACAAAAACACCTTAGACTCTTCTCTCCAATGAACCAATAGAAAATGAGAAGTGGGGTTGAGGCTAAAGACATAGGGCAGTAGCCTTGAGCTCAAAAGCTCAGGAAGAACAGTCAGGTCTAGAATTCAAGTCCCATGACTGCAAAACAAGAAAGAAAGAAAGAAAGAAAGAAAGAAAGAAAGAAAGAAAGAAAGAAAGAAAGAAAGAAAGAAGAAAGAAGAAAGAGGGAAGGAAGAGGGAAGGAAGGAAAGGAAGAAAGAAAGAAAGGAAGAAAGAAAGAAAGAAAGAAAGATATTTCATTTCTTTAAAACTAAGACTATAAATGATTGAGCAAACAAGGAATAAGTCAGGGCATTATTCTCTGATAAGGATAATATCTTTTTGCTGGTAGGAAGAGACTGGTATTCAGAACCAGACCTTTCCACCAGAAATTGAGCCTAGTGGTAGAGTGCTTGCCTAGCATGCACAAAGACACAGGTTTGATTCCTTATTACCACATACATAGAAAAAGCCAGAAGTAATGAATTCATTGGTAGGGTTCTAGTCTTGAGAAAACCCAAGGACAGTGGTTAGGTCCTAAGTTCAAACCCAGGAATGGAAGGAAAAAAAAAACAACAAAGTTTCAATCAACATAAGAAAATTAAGTAGACAATGAGCTGGGGATTTTCTGGTCTTCCATGGTTCTGAGGGACAGGAGTGTTAGAAAAGGAATTTTTATAAGACTTCAAATGGAAAGAAACAAATTTCAAAATTCCCACAAATACCTAAATTGAGACTTTAGTGAGAAGTTGTAACTGAAGGGATATAGGTGTAAGACCTTACTCTCAAGAATCGTTCTTGCTTGGATCAAAGGCAAACAGACATATAAACCAAACTTGTGGCCGCTGAATCTAGAAAAAATTCGTGTTCCTCACTTAATGGTTAATAAGCAAACAGCATTGAAACTGGGTAAGGTAATCCTATCTGCTACTCAGGACCTGAGACTCTTATCTGTAGTTAACTCTAGAAAACAGGAAGTGATGCTGTAGCTCAAGGATAGGGGTTATAGTCTTCTGCTGAAGTGTTCAGGGACAGGGCCGAGGCCTATGAACTACAAAAAAAAAAGAAAAGAAAAGAAAAGAAAGTTTTAAAAAGATGCAAAACAGCACAATATTTAGATTATTTCTCAAAAATAAAAGAAAGGCAGCTATTCCTCAATGTATAAACAAAACAGTATTTGAAAAAAAAGAGCTGTAGGTATACCATAGGTAGTACTCAGCTTAAAACTGGAGCACTCCTTTGCTCTCCCTTGGTTATCTCATATTGGTATAGTA
Source organism: Megascapheus bottae (assembly GCA_024803745.1). NCBI lineage: Eukaryota > Metazoa > Chordata > Mammalia > Rodentia > Geomyidae > Megascapheus > Megascapheus bottae. The sequence goes on along the minus strand of JANJXV010000921.1, from coordinate 46,714 downwards.
TATCACTTTGTCATCTGATTTATTGAATTTATTTGTATTTGGATATTTGAAATTTGATAGGGAAGGGGGGAAAATCAAGACGGGTGGGGGGTGTGGGGGGGAGGGATACGGGTACTAAGACATGTGAAAGGGTATCAATGTATGTGAATTAATGCACCTTCTATCTGGCCAATATCATGTAACCCTTTTACTAATTACAATAAAAAAATACAAAAAAAGAGAACTAAAACACAGAAAAACATTATTGGTCATTGTAAAATATCATTTTCTTAATATGTTAGGGAGAAAATCATATATTTCTCACAAATCAATTTCCACTTTTATATTTTAAAATATCTAACACTTAGGATGGGAAAGTAAAGTCATTACCTTTACAGTAAGGAATATTTGTATCTCATGTATGTTTGTGTCTTTTTTTCTATGACTCATTTTAGATGTCCAGGTAATGGAAAATGTGTTCAAGACCTGCCAGGAAAGTCCACATGAATGTCTTTGTGAAGTAGCAGTTGCAAGTAGTATCAAAGTGGAGGAAAACGTGAGACTAGCAACAACTTTAAATTTGAGCTCTACACATAATCCAGAGCTGATTAGTAATAACGGTAACAACTTAGGGGTGAGGACTAAGGAGTTCATTAAGTGTCAGAACATGCTTCTGTCTCCTAAGCCTGATGAGATGCATGCTGCATATAGATCTCGTATGTCTCCTGTTCTTAAAAAATCCATCGGATATTCAGACCATTTTATTCATGATTGTGACAGTCCAAAAGATCTGCAGTATCATAATTCTGTTCTCCCTGCCCAAGAAATTCTTCAGGGAGGGAGGAAAACTGCTAAATGTACTGTGTGATGAAAACTATTGTACTTAACACCGACCATCACTACACATCCGAAAATGTACACAGGACAGACTCCTCATACATGTAGTGAATGTGAGAAATCTTTCAGTAATGAAATACGCCTTACAATACCTCAGAGCAAATATCCTGAGATATGTGATGCGTACATCAAGTGTGAAAATTAATTTCTGAGAAGTCAGACCTGACGCTCCAACCTCGATCTCCAAGAGAAGACAAACCTTATGAATATGAGGAACGTAATAAAATTTCTGCCCAGAATTCAGCTCTCAGCACACATCAGAGATCTCACACAGAAGAGAAATCTTATGAATGGGATAAATGTGGGAAGACTTTTAAACGGAAATTATACCTCACTTTGCACCAGAGAAGACACACAGAAGAGAAACCTTATGAATGTAACAAATGAGAAAAGTCTTTCACCCAGAAGATACACCTTCGAGTTCATCAAATAACACACACAGGAGAGAAATCTTATAAGTGTAATGAATGTGCAAAGTCTTTCCAAGGGAAGGGAAAACGTCGTGTTCATCAGAGAATACACACAGGAGTGAAACCTTATGAATGTAACCAATGTGTAAAGTCTTTCAGACAGAAATCTTCCCTCAAATTTCATCAAAGAACACACACAGGAGAGAAACCTTATGTGTGCAACAAATGTGGAAAGACCTGCAAGTGGAAGTCATATCTTGATGGGCATAATAGAACACACACAGGAGAGAAAACTTATGCATGTAGTGAATGCGGAAAGTCTTTCAAATGGAAGGTAAAACTCCATGTTCATCAGAGAATATACTCAGGAGAAACACCTTATGAGTGTAACATATGTGGAAAGTCCTTCACACAGAAGCCAAACCTCAACATGCATAAGATAATTCAAACAGGAATAAAAACCTTATGAATGTAACCGATGTGGAATGTCTTTCAAATGGAAGTCTTCCCTCAAATTGCATCAGAGAACACACACAGGAGAGAAACTGTACGAGTGCATCAAATGTGGTAAGACCTTCAGATGGAAGTCACATTACAGGAGGCATAACAGAATTCACACATATTAGAAACCTTAGGAATATAACCAAAGTTGAAAGTCTTTCGTGCAGTATTGACCCTTCAGGAAGCGTAAGAGAGTTCACACATATGAGAAGCCTTAGCAATGTAATAAATAGGAAAGACTTTTTATTCTGTGGAAGAAAACTCAGCTTGTGTCACAGAACCAACACAAGATCAAACCCTTAATGAATGTAGCAAATGTTCAGTCTTTTCCCCAGAAGGCACAAGTCAAGATTTATCACTAAACACCCACAGGATAGAATCCTATGAATAAAATGAAAGGGAAATTTTTTTCAAGAACTCATAGTTGAGTTTGCATGATACCACACAGACACAGGATAAAAATCGTATGAATATAAGAATATGAAAAATCCATCATGAACGTATGACTAAGTATAAAATGCACATAGGAGAGAAAAACCTTATGAATATTACAAATGTGGAAAGTGTTTGACCTGGAAGGCATACTTCTGTGTTCATCACAAACCTGATTCCCATAGAAGAAAAGAAAACTAATGAATAGAACAAATGTGCAATGACTTTTAATCAGAAGTCAGTCTTCAGTACATTTCAGAACATACACAATAGAGAAATTCTGAGTAATGAAAAACATTTAGCTATATATAGAATCTCTGTATATGGGAGCATTAGGGTAACTCTTCTAAACAAAGTCAGCCTTCAGCAAGCTTTAAGAGCACTCACAGAAGAAATAATAGCATGTAGGAAAACCTTTGTCAGAAACATCTAAAAGCTGACTGTGTGGCTTAGTGGTAGAGTGCTAACCTACCAAGGATGAAGGCCTGGGTTAGATTCCTCAATACTACGTGAAAAGAGTAAGCCAGAAGCAGCACTGTGGTTCAAATGGAAGAGTGCTAACCTTGAGCAAAAGTAGCTCAGGCCCTGAGTTCAAGCCTAAGGATTGGAGAGAGAGAGAGAGAGAGAGAGAGAGAGAGAGAGAGAGAGAGAGAGAGAGAGAGAAAAGAGTGAGAAAGAGAGAGAAACAGGGAGACAGAAACTAATTTCTAAAATTCACAGTCTTTCTACTTGCTTACAAATTAGTCTATGTCATTCTTTCTGACAGAAGCACAGAATTCCATTGTGTAAAAATACCATATTTGATCTACTCATCAACTGACGGGCATCTGGGTTGGTTCCATACCTTTGCTATAGTAAAAAGTGCTGTGATAAATGTTATTGTTCTAGTGAATTTAGTATGTCCTATCTGGACGATTGGCAAGTAGTGACATTGCTGGATCACAGGGGAGCTCTATGTTTAGTCTTTTTGGGATACTGCCATAGTGCTTTCCATAGTGGTTGAACGAGTTTGAAATCCCACCAGCAATGTAGTAGTGATCCCTCCTGGCCACATCCCCTCCAGCATACGTTATTAGATTTCTGGATCTTGGCCATTCTAACTGGAGTGAGGAGGAAAAGGGAAAGAGGAACTGAAAATTTCTCTCCTTACAGATGACATGATTCTGTATTTAAAGAACCCTATAGACTCTAGTCCGAAGCTGCTTGAGCTGATATAAAACTTTGGTAAGGTAGCAGGGTATAAAATGAACCCTCAATGTCAACTGCCTTCCTATATGCCAACAAATGAGAGTAATGAGGCAAGAATCAGGATAGCAACTCATTTTGCTATCAAAGAAAAGAAAATACCTAGGAAATAACTTAGAATGTAAAGCACCTTTTTGATGGAACTATAAACCCTGGAGAAAGAAATTAACGCAGAACTGAGGAAATGCAAAAACCTATGCTCCTGGTTTGGAAGAAGTAATATTGTAAAAATGGCAATCTTGATAAGGACTATCTACAAATTCAGTGCAATATTCATCAATATCCCAATGTCATTCTATAAAGAAACAGAAGAGGAAATCCAAAATTTCACTTGGAATAATAAAAGACCCCTTATAGTCTGTCTTCTTGCATGATACATAATGTTTAATCTCACCTTCTCCACCAAAATCTCACCTTTCTCATTGAGACATAGCTGGCCCTGTTTACTAGCAGCAAAGGCTCAAACGCGCAGTTTCAGGTGTCACCACTGCCTCTGTTACTGGGTAGATCCAACTCTGTCATCGATTCTGAGGTCTGCTCTGGGAGTCTTGGTCACAAGTTGTTCTGTGGCTTCTGCTGCCAGCCTGTGCCCATTTGCTTCCTTTTCCTCCCGCAGCCTACAACAGGGAATGAAGTTCAGGCGCTGATGCTCTCCTTCATATGCAGGGCAGGATGAGCCCAACCCTCCCTCATCTTCCTCTTCCAATTTTTGGGAAAAAATGTGCTGGCAGAAGTTCTCAGGTGTGGGGCATGGCTGATCCACGCTTTTAATCCAGGCTGGTCAGGAGGCTGAGATCTGAGTATGGAAGTTCCAAGTCACCTAGAACAGGAAAGTCTGATAGATTCTTACTACCAAAAATAAAAACAGCTGGGAATGGAGTTTGTGCTCAACTGGTAAAGGGCTAGTCTTGAGTACAAATGCTTAGTGCCCAGGTCCCGAGTTCAGGCTCCAGCACTGCCAACAACCTCACTTTAGTGAGATTTTAGCTTTATCCATGTAGGCACATCTCACTGGAATCTTTGCTGGTAGAGATAGTCTCCATAATTTTGTCTCAAGGTAAAGGTCCTCCTTGGGTAGTACACAAAAGGTGTCATGGAGAGAGGAGCCCCACTTGCTCCAGGTTTGAAGATGGCATAGGTCAAGCCAGCATGGAGTTGGCACATCAGTCTTTTTCCTAGCACCACCTACCAGTGAATGTCCAATGACATTGATTGTTGTGGGATTGTGTGATTGAAGTGCCCCATTAAGGGCAGTGTTAGCACATCCAAACTTGGATACCAGGAATGCTGAAATCTCAAAGCTAAGATTTCTGTTGGCTACAGAAATGCTGGTGTGTCTGTTATTCACCAAAATTTCAGGTGCAAAGATTCTGAAGCTTGATGCCATGTATTTATTCCATTTAGTAAAATTATTTTAATGCACTGTATAAGTTAAAACATTTGATAAGCGTCAGGGGTAGTGAAAACATTGTTCTTGAATTCAGGTGTCTGGCAGGGTAATGGGGGGGTGTTGGTGGCTGGGACTATGAAGCTGGAGCTGCTATCAAACCATGGATCATGTTCCTCTTTGTCTGGGAGAAATGACTCCAAAGATGAAATTTGAATGGTGAGGAAAAGATGATGATGTACTCAGGAAATTTCTCCTCAACAAATGCTCATGTGGAAGTGGGATGGGGCCTGGGCATATCTGAGGCAGAGCTAAAGGGGGCTTCTCATGGCGTTGAGAACGTTCCTTGCGACTTCAGGCATGCAGCAGGGTGTTTTAGATGGCCATTGTGAGATGGATGGAATAAGACTGGAGACAAGATGAATGCTGGGATCCTGCAATGCTCTTGCATGAGTGGCTGGTGGCTCACCTGAAAGAACTAATTATGTCTAAAAAAGAAATCAGGAATTTGTTTTGATTAGATAATACCTGTAATCCGAGGCATATTCAGGATCCTGATCTTAGTATTGTGGTTTAAAACCAACCCAGCAAAGGGAAAAATGCATGAGACTCTTACTCCCAGTTTAGAGCAAGAACAAAGATTGAAGTAGAGCTGTGGCTCAAGAGATAGAGTGCTACCTTGAGCAAAGAAAAGCTAAGAAAAAGCTCCAGGTCTTGAGTTCAAGGCCAGGAATGAAAGAAGGAAGGTAAAAAAAGGGATGTATGTGAGGAAGGGAAATATATAAATGAAAGAGAGAAGGAACTAGAAATTTAAAACTAGAGAGTATTTAAAAGTCATCAGTCCTTCTAAGAAAAGTGTTGGGGTATGGGTTCTATACGTGGTGAACTGGAAGCCCAGCAGTGACTTGTTAACCAAAGAGTCACCATGATGAGCAAAGGATAGAAATCTGCCTGAGCCTCTTAGCGGATGGAGTCACAGAAGAGAACCTCAGCTCCTCAGTATATAGAGATGGGGAAGTTGGCATCACCTTGATGTCATTGTGTCCATGGAGAATGGAAGCCATGGCCCTGTGAAAGCACAATGTTCTGGTTACTGAGCTTGGAGGCTGAAGAGAGCCAAGCCCTGGCCATGAAGAAATCAGGGTGGCAGCAGAGCAACTCTGCTGCAGTGTGTGCCTGCTTGGCTGTTCTTATTCTGTGGTGGATCTGGCCGGAACGGGTGATAGTAACTGTTTTGTGGTCACAAGCCCTTCACCAAGAGCTTCCTCTGGGATCCTCATAAGCTACAGGGTGGCTGGTGGTGGGATGTGTGTGGGGTGAAAGTGACAGAGGGATGGACGCATGGCAAGGTGGGTGAAGAGATGAGAGGAATGATGAGAGCCCAGTTCATTGGTTTCCAAGGTTAATGGGTGGGCGGTAGAGAGGCATGAGGGAGGAAAGATGGAGGCAGGGGAAGGTAGTGACAGAGTGAGGCCATTTGTAGTGCCAGCCTGGCCATCATCTGAAGCCCATAGGCAGCTTCCTGATCCCTCACTTTGTCCTGCTCCTTGTGGAGGGAATGTCACGTGTACCCAGAGCTAGGGGTGGGGCAATGTTAGTAGCACCTGGAGAACCGTTGGTCTCTACCTGGGTGAGTGGCGGTTATGGCTCCCATGCTGGGTGGCCTGATAGCTATGGAACAGATCTCTCCTTAGCTACCACAGTCAGTGGCTGCTCTCCATCTAGGGTTAGGGCACCTGCTCAGCCATCAGGACACCCCATGCCAGGACAGAGGCCTACAATTCAGATGGCAGCACAGGGGTGAAGATGATCTCACCGTAGCCCTAGTTACATGGCTGTCCCTGCATGCAGGACAGGATGAGCTGGGGGAAGATGTTCTCTGTGTTTTTCCACAGCCTATCCCGGCCTCTTCTTGTGTCTGATTAGACCAAGAGAGTACCAGGTTCCCTCTCATAGTACTGGTTATTTTCCTTTACAGTCATGAGGCTTGAACTCAGGTCCTGGGTACTGTCCCTGAGCTCTTTTGCTCAAGGTTGATGCTCTACCATTTGAACCATAGTGCCATTTCCAGCTTTTCCTTTTCATGTGGATCTCTGATATGTCCAGTGCTGTGCCTGCAGGGAGGCACTCACCCCACAGACAGAGCCACCTCTGCCGTGACTGTGACTGCCCACAACCCTCACACCCACTCCTTGCACAACCCTCGACTCAAGTTTTAGCTCCTCTTGGACTGGGTGTCCAGCCTACCCCTTCCTACACTCACAAAGGGTCTACAATTGTCTTCCCAGGGTCCTTTCTTCTACCAACCCGAGTACAGACTGTGCACATCTTGACGATCACAGAGCTCAAAGCCAAAGGCTGAGGTGCAGAAGGGGGTGACCCAGTAGCTGCACAGGGCCCATAGATCATCCTGTGCAACCCCCAGCCTGTGACTTCCCCCACCCCCTTGGCAGGGAAGCTCCATGCCCACATCCTGATCCCTTGTCCCCTCCAATTCCATTCTCCCTTGGATTTTGCAGTCTGTCTACCATCAGGATCTAAAATTCTATTCATCAGTTTATGTCCTTATCACTGACTTGCTACTTTGGCAGGATCTCCCCGTGCCTGGAGAGTGGGCATGTCATGTACTCTCTGTGGAGAATTTGCCCCAGGAGAAGAAATATGCACTTCATGTGAGTGTTGGACAGGGCAGGAGGGCTCCCTAGGATCAGAAGCCACAGGAGGGGTGCAGATGGGGGAATGCTAGGGGCCCCAGGGGACAGTGGGAGTTAGGGCACAGTTGGTTCCCTCTGCAGGGTTGACACCGCTTCACAAACCCAACAGAATGAGGTTCACATTACAGATGTCAGAGACATTGCAGATTGCCAATGGGCGCAGGGGTCACTGTCACCCCCAGATGCTGGCTGCATGCTGGGATGCACGTAGAGATGTTTTCAAGATCAGATAATGAGGATGTTGCAGGGTGTAACCATTCTTTTCAGATGGCTCTCTAGCTCTCTTGAGCTTCATCTCTATCTTTGGCTTTTTCTTGGCAGTTAACTGGAAATGAGAGTTTCATGGACTTTCCTTACTGGACTGGCTTCAAACAGAAGCTATGCACAGTTTTCAAACCATACCCTACTGAAGAAGGGAAGCTTGATCTGGTGCTTAACTGGGTTGCACTTTGGCTCCGTTTGCTATGCCTCACGGGAGGGGGCTCATCATTTGTAGACTAAGATCTCATGACCTTCAAAGCCAAATGCTACCTGAAAGTTCAGGGTCCCAGCCTATGTGTTGGGCCGGGGTGAATACATTCTCTGTTATGCTCGGTCATCAACCCATGTTTTAAGCTGGAAATAGGCAGTGCCACATTTGATAAGAATATCTGCCAGAGATTGTCACCTCATGAAAGCAGATTCTAAATTTGTATTCCATTTCCTGTGGTGGAGAAATCCCCTCCAAGTTAGACAGGCTCACATCCACCTGTAGGTAACACTCCGAATGCACCCTTGAGTGGCCTCATGGTATTGGGATCTAAGTTTGTAGGGAATGCTGCTTTAGTACATGAATTAGCTGGACAAGTGATGACAAACGTGTTGTGGATTAATATGAGAACAATTTAAGAAGCCCTGGAGGAGCATCAACCTGACCCTCTGTGGTGCTATAAATCTGAAAGGATGTTCCAGACTGAGAAACAATCACATGGCTTTGTGTTTGGCATCCAGACAAGTGAGTGCATGTCTTAGTTGTCAGCCAATACAGGGGAGGACATGAATAAGTAGGTGGAAAGCATCTGTCAGACCCCTGTCTGGGGGCAGGTGGAGAGAACATAGGAAGGTAGATACCATGGCTATGGTGGGGCCTAAGAAAAGGGTAAAAGAGGCAAAGGAACCAGGTACTGGTAGCTCAAGACTGTCATCCTAGCTACTCAGGAGTTTGAGATCTGAGGATCACAATTCAAAGCCAGCCCAGGACAGAAACTCCATGAGACTCTTATCTGCAATAAACTACTGAATGCAAGAAGCTCAAGCTCAGTGACAGCATCCAGGCCTAGCCTTCAAAACCCAGGACTGGCAGAAAAAAGTATCAAAGGACAAGAAGCTGGCCAAAAGTTAGAGGGACTCTATCTTGACAAACAATACAATGGTAAGTTGCACTCAGAAGACTTGCACCAAATCTGGAAATGCCTGAGACCTATCTATGTATGTTTCCTGTTTGTCTAAATACATATGTTTATGCATTTATGTATTAGTATAGAGAGACAGATCAATACATATGACTATACATATATACATAGCCAGACACTTATGGGTGGGTGGTATACTGTGTGAGAGTTTGTGTTTGTGTTTTGTGGATGGCTATCTCTGTTTAAGAAAGATAGAAAATATGTAAATATCTTTAAAAAAAACTTGATGAAATATAGAGAGACATAAGCTCTTGAGGGAATCTGAAATGACAAGATTATTCACAGGCACGTTTATCCTTATGGATTCCTCAGGAAGTTTTAATTTTTTTCATTATTTTCTTTCTTTTTTTGAACCAGTGCTAAGGATTTCTCTCAGGGACCAGGTGCTGCCAATTACTAATTTTCTCATGGCTGGTACAAGAGGAACTGAGCCACAGTTCCACTTTTGCCTTATTTATTCGTGCTTAACTGAAGATAAAGATTTCTATCAGTGACTTTCTTTCAGGGGCTGGATTCTAACGAGGATCCCCAGACCTCAGCCATCTCTATAGCTACAATTAACAATATGAGAACCCAGCACTGGGTTCCAATACACAGGGCAAGAAATTGAGTGAATCTCTCAACTCCAATTAGCTATAATAAGCTACAAGTGAAAGACCAATACCTTTGAGGAAAAGATGCTGAGGGTTATCACACAGGCCCTATGAGTAAGCCCTAAACCCTGTACACATGTGTGCATGCACACTTTGGCAGATACACACACATGTACACACACAATATCTCAGGCAATATTGTATTTTGAATTAATATCCAAAGACTGGACAACAGGATAGCAAGTAATAAAATCTGTTTTTCTTGTCTACATTGAGGGAAAAGGATAAGTCACAAGATGCAGAAGCGAAGAATTCAGAGGCAAATGCTGTGAGTCAATAACTTGTAAAATGCACATTTCTTTTCTTTTCTTTTCTTTTGTTTTTTCTGCCAATTTCTGGGGCTTGAACTCAGGGCCTGAGCACTGCTCTTGGCTTTTCCCAAGTTTAGCCCTCTACCACTTGAGCCACATTGCCGTATGGATTTTTATATCTGTGTGATATTAAGGACTCAAACCTAGATCTTCATGGATGCTAGGCAAGCACTCTACCACTGGGCCAAACTCTAAACCCCGATAAAGTATTTATAAATAGTCATCATCATCATATCAAAATATCCTTTCTCCTACAAAGAATGAACAATTATCTATGTCTGTAAGACTTTTTTATGTCACCAATGCTTCTGTGATTTTCCCACTTGCATTTTTACAGATGACAGCACAGATATTCATCAGGAAGAAAATAGATTAGGATACAGAAACCTAACAACGTCCTAGTAGATTGAAGTGAAAAATATGTGCAAGATGGCCTGGGTGTTTCATCTATTTGTAGAGTGCTTGGCTACCACACAAAAAGACTCCGGTTTGATTCTGCAGTACCATATACATAGAAAACGCTGGAAGTGCTGCTGTGGCTTGGTGGGACAGCTATATCCTAAAGAAAGCCTAAGAACAATGGTCAGGCTCTGAGGTCAAGTCCCAGGACTAGCAAAAAAAATGTGCAAGAGGCAAAATGCAAGCTGAGAAGGCACTGTGAAGCAAAATGTCTTGTGAAGGGTAAGGGGAATAGTGACAGGTACGTTTGGATATTACCTAAGAAAGGCTCCTTGAGCCTGAGACCAGGCTAGCACTTACGCCTATTTAATGACTTGGGATTTGAACAAAAAGGTGTGCTGTTTACTACATCCATATGTGAGGTGGGAAGGGAGATTCAGGCTCCAGTATGTCTTTGGGGAGGTCTTCTGTGAGCAAGGAGCTTTGGTCATTGGGCCTTGAAAGGTGACCCTACCCCCCTCACAATGGAACAGAATATGGAAACCTGGTAACCAAGCCACTGTATGTGACAACCAGCTCAAGCCAGCTCCCTTGGCCTGTGGCTCAGGAGGAAGAAAGATGTTGCTGTGCTGTTGCCAAAGGTCAGGAGGCTCGGATCTCAGGCATGGCAGATATGGATGTCTCACTTGAAGAAGTAGATGCTGGATCAGGGCCAAGACAAAATTCCAGTATATCAGGCATTTCTCTAGGAAGAAAGCCAGGAAACTCCAGGGCAACTCAGATGAGGTATATTGAGAGGAAACCTATTTGAACCCATCATCCTGCCCACACACTACAACCTTCTTGTGTGCTTTCAAGTGACTATACTGAAATTAGAGTGTGTCCTTTCCAATCTACTCTATTCCAATTCCTCAGTGTGAAGTGTGGTCCCATTCCCACGTTTGAAATATCCACTGTTTTGCCAACATAGTGTGATGGTAAGTCAGCTCAGACTCTGAATGAGCCTTGTAACCTATGGATCCTGGAGGAAGGCCTGTTGGAGATGCTGCTGACAAAGCTGATCCCTGCCTACCAGAAAGGTGATCTCTTTTATGTGGAAAACTTCCTGCACAATTTCAAATAGTGGAGGACAATGTAGTAGTTGCTGGAAATTCTCTTGAAAAAGTGAGTGTTCCCCCTCCAAACCCAGGTTTGCTCACCCCTCCTGGCCAAGTCTTGGAATACTTGGCTCCTCTCTGAGCCTGTTTGGTTCACTGGGGTGTTCACAGGGGAGCTAAGCATGATACAAGTGCACAAACTACTTTATTATGACTGGGACACCATGCCATTTCATTTCCCTCACAAGCTACTGGAGTCTCAACAGTGTGCTTACTGAGAAGTTGGATTTCAGGCATGAGTAAGTGGCTCCCAACTGCAGCCCTCACCTAGGTGACATCCTAGGAAATCCCATTTCCCAGTAAGAAGTGAGGTGTCAGTACTAATGGCGGAGGCCTGTGAAATACTGGAGTCAGAGGAAAAGCTGGGGGCTGAATCACTTTTGAGCCATCAGGGAGGGATTGTGATAGCTTTGCCTGTTAGAACCTGAAAGCATTTACATTTTGGTGTGTGGTCCAGTGCTGCCACTTGAACCTGAACCCAGGTCTAAATGCCATCCCTTTGGTGTTCAAAAATTAGCACTGTACCATTTGAGTCATAGGTCAAGTTCTGGCTTTTTGCTGCCTAATTGAAGACAAGTGCCTTTAGACTTTTACTGACTAGACTGGCTTTCCACTGTGATCTTCAGAGCTCAGCCTGCTGGGTGGCTAAGATTAGAGGAATGAGCATTTAGTTCTTTATTTAGAGCATTCACTTATTGATTTATTTAGAGCATTTACTTAGTTAATTTAAGGTGCGTTTACTTTGGACAGATGCATAGAGGCCTCTCTCAGAAGCTTCTGGAAGTGGGGTGTAAAAGTCATCCTGTTCTCGAGTGTCTTTTACCCCCCTCCGAGCACATAAGTGCACATCTCTGCAGGACAGCCACAGCATTAGAGTCCTGCAAGAAAGGGGCTTTTGTAGAAGGCTCAGGATGGAGAGAGAAGGCTCTCACTTTCCTTGTACCGAATGTGCCCACAGCATCATGTGTTCCATCTATACGATGTGAATGGACTTCTACCCCAGTGATTTCTACGAGTTCAAGAACTGCCACACCCTGACACAACTCAAGCTCTATATGAGGCTCCACATGCCGGCTTTGGACCTGCTCTTCTAAACACATACTTTTTGACCAGCTGGAGGAATGTGCGACCAGTAAGACCAAGAAAAAGTAGAAGTCCTGGTGTGGGTGCCTCAGAGCCTGTGAGTAGGAAGCCCATGTGGTCTAGATATTGGTTGGCCCTTACTTCTACAGAGCTTGGCAAAATGCCCTTTATGGGTGGTGTCCCCCAGGTAATGTCTGTCCTCTGAAAGGACTTGGGAATAAGCACTCATTAGAAAGACCCTACACCTCCTCAGTGTTCAGTCCAAACTCCAGTTCTACAGGTTCCTCCATTAGATCCTCATGGAAGTTGAGTGACACTTCAACTTGCAGAGTCCACTCTGTCCACTCTGTTCCTATTTCCATTCTTAGGTTTGGGTCATCGTGGAAGAGCTTATCCTGAACTCCGGATGAAAAACCCACCAATGGAGCTTGTGACTGATGGAGACTGAGAATCATCACTGCACTCCAGAAAGCATGGGCCTTCTGTAGAAATTATCAAACAGGTTTAGAGTCCTGTGGATATACCTTTTGCTCTGAACCCCATGTGTGACACAGTTGAACCTGCAGATACTATGGAGGAAGAAAAAGAGCAGCCAGATTTCCTTCCGTTTCCTTTCACACTCCACCCAGAGTCAGTCCATCTGAGTCAGAGTAACACTCCACTTATTGTGAAAGCTGAAGGGGCACACGCTGGGCTCATGGAAAATGTCCCCATGGGAAGCAGCAAGTGTACTCTCAATACTGGATTCATTGGAAGAAAATGAATCCATCCTCACAGAATATCCAGACCCATCCATCTCACTAAAAGAGACTCAATCTCCATTCGACAAACCAGAATCCATCCCCCTCTTAACTCAGGAAGGACATTCTGTTTCTCATGAGGAAGGAGACCCTTCTGAGGACTCTGAAGGAGAATTACTGTCTGAAGGCAACTTGGAGGCCAGTCTGGATTTAGAGCTTCCCTGTCCCCTTCCTAAAAAGACATCTCTTTATCTTGCTCTCATGATTCTTGTCAAGTATTCATTGTATTTACTTTGCTAACTATTAAACTCTCATTGTTAATATTATGGTGTGCAGTTCTTCAGTGCTTATTATACTGTGTTTTATTTTCCACTTATAATGTGAGACCTCAGACACATAGGTCCTGGGTGGGCCAAAAACCAGACAGGTCTGGTCCCATAGAAGACAACCTTACTGGCTATACAGGGAACTATGAAATGCATGGAATCACCAGGAATCCAGGCCAGGCCTCCATGGAAAGACAAGTCAGCTACCAAAGCTTAAGGACAGAGCAGATGCCTGGAAATGTGTTTTGTCAATCGGGAGAAGTGCCAGAGTAACTGTAATATTATGTGGGACTCTGTTCTGTGAGTTCAAGTCTGTTTATATATCCATTGTGCTTTGTACAAATATTTAAGAAAATTAAAACTCCACAATAGCATCAAAAATCTACTTTGGCTTTGAATGTGGCCTAGTTGTAGAGTGCTTGCCTAGTATACAAGAAGACCTTGATTCAATTCCTCGGCACTGCATACACAGAAAAAGCAGATGGGGCACTGTGGCTCAGGTGTCAGAGTGCCACCCTTGAACAAATGTGGCCAAGGACAGTTCCTGGTCCCTCAGTTCAAGCCCCAGGACTAGCCAAACAAAAAATCATACCATTTTCCACACATTTGGAAATAAATCTGTTTTATCTAACCCTACTTCTTTTTTGCCAGTCCAGGGTGTGTGCCACCAAGCCAAACTACTGGCCCCCAACCTTACTATTTTTAATCATTTAATTTTTTTACATAATCATATTTCATGCTGTCTGTATTAATACCATAAACAGTATGCTTAGTGTAATAATGTTAAAGGTAAAACATAAAAAATTAATAACTAAAATTCCTTTTTTATTAGTTTTATAGCATTACTACAATTTTATGAGAAAAATTACCTAGAATGTTTATTTTCGAGTTCAAGTAATACATTTTGATAAATATATCAACCTACATCATTTATTTGAACACATTTTAAACTATTTTTTTCAGGAATGAAAATACATATATATTTGTTGTAAATGAAATTTATGACTTGGGGGGAAGGGAAAGAGAAAACGGGGGAGGGGGTAACAGTGTTTACAAGAAATGTACTCATTACATATGTAACAGCAATCTCTTTGTATATCACCTTGACAACTAATTTTTTGAAAAGTACAATAAGTTTAAATGTCCACTTTGGGCAGAATTTTTTCTTGCCAGTACTGGGCTTAGACTCACGACCTGAGCACGATCCTTGTTTTTGTTTTTGTTTATTCTTAAGGCGCAAGTTCTATCACATGTGCCACAGCACCACTTTTATTTTTTTTATGTATGTCCTGCTGAGGAATTGAACTTGGGTCTTCATTCATGCTCGGCAAGAACTCTTCCACTAGGCTTAACTTATGGCCCCAGTGGGAAGGAAGTTTTCCATAAAATATGTAGGAAATATGTACACTAAGGAAAAGCCATCAAAAATAGAAGAAAAATTATATACTTAGATAACAGCACGCCCGTATTATGGCAGATCTCTGTAATTCTAGCTTCAAGAGTGGCCTATTTGGACCGGGAGTTGGCTGGCTGAAGTAAAGTGCTATCCTTGAGCAAGCCCTAGGACAGTGCTCTGGCCATGAGTTGAAGCCATAGGACATGCAAAAAATAATAATTTAATGCCCGTGTCTGGTGGCTCACCCTGGTAATCCTAGCTACCCTGGAGGATCGAGGTTCAAAGACGGCCCAGGCATAAAAATCTGTGAGAATCTTATTTCCAAATAATCCAGAAAATTCAAAATGACAATGTGCCTCAAGTGGTAGAGCTCTTGCCTTGAGCTGAAGAGCTTAAGGTAAACATCCAGGCCCAGAGTTCAAGCCCCATGTGTAAAAAAAAGAAAAAGAAAGCCCTTATCTAAGGCTGGAGTGCACACTAGTGGTAGTTTGCTTGCCTAGTATGCACAAAGCCTTCTGTTCAATTACTCTGTACAACTTACACCAAAAAAAGCTCGAAATGATCTCAGAAGGTTGGGTTCTGAGGATCACAGTTCAAAGCCAGGCCAGACACTAAAGTCCATGAAACTGTTACTTCCACTTAAGCACCAGAAAACCAGAAGTGACACTGTGGCTCAAGGTGTTTAAGGTTGTAGCCTTGAGCTGAAGAGCCCAGGGACACTGCCCAGGTGCACAATTAAAGTCTTACAACCAAAACAGAGAGAGAAAGAGAGAGAGAGAGCGAGAAAGAGAGAGAGACAGAGACAGAGAGAGAGAGAGACAGAGAGAGAGGCAGAGAGACAGAGAGAGAGGCAGAGAGAGAGGCAGAGAGAGAGAGAGTGAGACAGAGAGAAAGAGACAGATAGAGAGAGAGAGAGGCAGACCGACAGAGACAGACAGAGACGGAGAGACAGAGACAGAGACATCAAACAGTCAGGCACTGCTGGCTGAAGCGTGTAATTCTACCTACTATGGAGGCTGAGATTGCAGGATCTTGGATCAAAGCCCAAAGCCAGCCTGGACACATATGTTTGTGAGACTTACATCACCAATTAACTACCAGAAACCAAAAATGGAGCTGTAGAGGAAGAGCGCTAGCCTTGAGCTGAAGAGGTCAGGGACAGTGTCCAGGCCCAAAGTCCAAGCACCATGACGAATCAATAATAAAAAAAAGAAGATAGCTAATAGTAATGATGAATAATTTTGGGCTGGGAGTTTGGCCTAGTGGTAGAGTGCTTGCCTAGCATGCACGAAGACCTGGGTTCAATTCCTCAATATCACATACATAGAAAAATGCTGGAAGTGGTGCTGAGGCTGAAGTGGTAGAGCCCTAGCCTTGAAAAATATAAGGACAGTGCTCAGTCCCTGAGTTCAAGCCCAGGACTGGCCAAATCAAAAGTAGTAGAGCACTGGCATTGAACTGAAGATCTGAGGAACAGCCCAGGCACAGAGTTCAAGCACCGCAAACAACAACAACAAAATCTATGAAATGGCAGTGGTGGTTTTAAGCTAAGGAAAAATAGAGTAGAAATTGGTAAAATACATATTTGTGTGTAAGCAAAATAGCCAGACTTATGCATTAGAACAGGATAGCAACTTGAAAAAAAATTTTGTTTTCCATCTCACTAGGTCCTGTCTCTTAATTTATTCAAGTAAGTAAAATGCTGCGTTTTATAATCATTGCTCTGAATATTAGAAAATCATAATATCTCTCATTAACCAACAAAGACCAGGAAATGGGGCTGTTCAAATGGCAGAGTATCAGGCAAGAGAAGAAAAAATTGAAGTAAGAACTTGAAGTTCTTGATCCAGAACCTGCATAGTAACAGAGCAGCAGCCTGGTGATGGTACCTCACACCTATAATCTTAGCTACTCAGGAGGCTAAGATCTGAGAATCAAAGTTTAAAGCCAGCCAAAGTACCCAGTTAACTGCCAGAAAAACTAGAAGTGGCACTGTGGCTCACAGATTAAAGCACTAGCCTTCAGCTGAAGAGCTCAGGGACAGTGCCCAGGCCCAGAGTTCAAGCCCCACAATTGACAAAAATCAAACAAGCAAACAAAACTCACAAAGAAGCCTGCAGACCACAGTGGTTCTGCTGAGTCTCTTCTCTATGGGGATCAGGAAACATTTCACTTTTTCTGTCTCTTCCCATCTCAACATTCATACTAAAATAAGACTGTGTTGAAAGTTTCAATTTATAAAAATGTTTTTCATGAAGCACCCTGAAATATTCATCGCTTATATCTCAATTGAAGATAGTTGATTTGGGGCTGCATTGGTACAGTGCTAGCCTTGAAGAGAAAAGGTCAGGGATAGAGCTGAAGCACTCAGTTGAAGACCCAGTGCCAACACACAAAAGAAATTATGCACTTTATACATATTTTCTAATTTCTTAATGAATTTTTCAGTCTGTATAAATATCGGGTACATTCCTTGTTACTTAAGTAAGATTGCTCTTTTTATTCTTTTTGCCAGTCCTACGGCTTGGACTCAGGGCCTAGACATTTTCATTGGACTCGCTTGCCCAAGGTGAGTGCTCTGCCTCTTGAGACACAGCGCCACTTCTAGCTTTTTTTCTGAGTATGCGGTACCGGTGAATAGAACCTAGGTCTTCATGCATTCTAGGTGAGCACTCTACCATTAGGCTACATTCCCAGGCAGTGAGATTCCTCTTACAGTCATTGTATGTTCACAGAGTTTGATCTCACACACTGTAGGGCCCTGGTTGGCTTTGACCTGTGATCCAAAGCCCTGAGCCTCCTAAGTAGCTGAAATTAAGTTGTGAGCCAGCATGATGGCTTCCATTCTTTTTTCTACAAAAATATATGTAGTTATCTAAAATATATCTATAGCTAAAAAAAATGAATCTCTCCCAAACAAATCTTCAAAGAAACAACCATCCTATTAAAAGGTGGGCTAAAGACTTAAAAGAGTATTCTCTGAAGAAAAAATTAAAATGGGCTTTAGACACATGAAGAAATGCTCCATATCTCTAGCAATAAGGGAAATGAAAATCAAAACAACTTTGAGATTCCACCTGACTCCAGTCAGAATGGCCATTATCAAAAAATCTAATAAGAGATACTGGTGGGGAAGTGCCCAGGGGGGATCACACCTACACTGTTGGTGTGAGTGTAAACTCGTTCAACACTAGGGAAAGCAGTGTGGTGGTTCCTCAAAAGACTAAACATAGAGCTCCCCTATGATCCAGCAAATCCACTACTTGGCATCTACCCAATTGTCCAGAAAAAAGGACATTCTAAAGCCACTAGCACAATGATGCTCATTGCAGCACTATTTACCATAGCAAAGCTATGAAACCAACCCAGATGCCACTCAGTAGATGACTGAATCAAGAAGATGTGGTACTTACACACAATGGAATGCTATGCTGCCATCAGAAGGAAAGACATCGCCCCATTTGTAAGGAAATGGAAAGACTTGGAAAAATTCATATTAAGTGAAGCAAGCCAGACCCAAAGAAACATAAGCTCAATGGTTTCCCTCATTTGTAACAATTAGTTCACATCTAGGACTCTCCTAGCAGAGGATTACAATAACTCAAAAACCTAGGTATATAAGGTCATATAGGATGAGACTAAATGAAAGGATCTCTAGGATATGGGAACAAGAGCTATATCTTGTGTCATCGTTGCTCTTAATCTTGTGTGGTTTTTGTCCTTAAACTACTATGTTATTTCTCATCTCTTATTTTGCCCTTTGGTTAATGTCAGATTGTTACTGTATCTGATTTTTTCCCTGGCATATTGTATATATGTTTATTTGTTTATGTCAAATAGGAAAGGGAAGGGGGGAAACAAGATGATTGGGAAGGGGAGGGAAGAGGGAACTGGGGACAAAAACATGTGGAGTGGAATAAATGTGTGAGAAGTAATGCAGTCCACTACCTGTAAATGTAATCGTAACCCCTCTATACATTACCCTGAAAATAAAAAAGAGACTATAAAAATATCTGTAGAAAATGAGGCTGGATGATGGAAACAACCAGATGCCCTACTACAAAAAATGTGATACACGCACACACACACACACACACACACACACACACACACACACACACACACACACAATGGAATGATACATAGCCAACCGACAAGATAAAATAATGGCATTCTCGGGGAAATGGATGAAAAGGAAAAAAATCATATTAAGTGAAGTAAGCCAAACTCAAAGGAACATAGGCCCAAGAGTCTCCCTCATTTGTCAAATTCAGTAGAAACCTTGGGCTCTGCTACCAGAGATTTATAATAGAACAAAATCTAGAGACATCGTGACAAATAGTATGACACTAAATGTAAGGACCTCCAAGATAAAGAAACAAAACTCATATAATGAGTGATTGTTGTCCTTAATGAACTATGTGATCTCTTATCTCTTTTGCTATCCCTTGGTTATATCATATTGTTACAATATTTCACCTTGTTTTCTAATAAATTTCATATGTGCCTAATTGGTTATTTGAAATTGGATAGGGAAGGGGGGAAATAAACATGAGTGGGGGTAGGGGAAGGGAAATGGGGACCATATCGTTACATGGGGTATCAAAGTTTGAGAAGTAATGCACCTTCTATCTAGTGAATATAATGTAACCCTTCTATAAATTACAATAAAAATAAATACATAAAAAGAAGATCTGCACAGAAAAAAATAATAATGGCATTTTTGGGGTAGTGGATGAAATTAGAGTGAATCCTGTTGAGTGAGATAAGTCAAGACCAAGGAACAAAAGGTACATGGTATCCTTAATATATGGATATTAGTTTCAAACAGTAGTAGAGCGATGATTGAATAGTTGATACCCAAAGTTCTGGACATAATTTTGGAGATATAAACATAACTACATAGACATAAAAATCTAGGATAGACTATACACTCTATAGACATGTGTTTTATTATAGATTAATCTGTATCTATGACATACAAAGACTCAGCTTAATTTTTACTATATTCTAAAATCTATGTGCCAGTGATTGTATAGCGATTCCCTTCTTGAATACTTGTTGGTTAAACATGACATTTGAAATATGATGTAAAATTCAATGTTAATAAATTTTTTTAAAAAAAGAGGCTAGAGGTAAATACCACTAATGTACTTGCTCTAAGTGGTACAGAAATTTTCTTAATGAATCAAGGGGTTTAATTACATCTTTATGCAATTATTTTAGTTCTGAGTGTTCTACACTCAATGATACTTCTGGAAAGATGATATAGCTGACTGTGTAGATGGTATGAAGACATAATAGCCTAAACGTAGAATAAAGCATTGGTAAGTGGCTGTTAACTGTCAAGATTCTACTGGAATATGTGGAATGAATTTATTAAGCACAATTCAGGCTCTTAGTCAGATCAGGATCAAGATTATGTGGTTCCATGAGATTAATGAGGAAAGATCAGAAAAATCTACTAAGATATCCAGATATACTTTTGAAACTAAGGTATCTGTACTCCTTTTTTTTTCTTTCTTGGTGGGGAGCTTGAACTTTGGACCTGGGCAAGGTCTCTTAGTTCTTTTTCCTCAAGGCTAATGCTGTACCAGTTTTAGCCACAACTCCACTTAGTTTTTGGGTGGATAAGTGGAGAGTCGAATCTTACAGGTTTTTTTTGTTTTCGTTTTTTTGCTTGCAAAGGCTGTGATTCACCTTCCCCCTGGCTAGTAGAATGACAATTATGACCCTCCAGCGCCTGGCTAGTGATTTTTTGAAAATTGGACTTTCTTCCAAATCACGTAACTGGTTCCTAGCAAAGTTTTGAAGCCTGACTTAAATGTGACAGATTTTTGTCACTTGGAGACACTCTGTGCTGAACGTTAGAAATCTACCAGCTGAGTCACAGTGGCACTTCCAGTTTTTGTTTATGTGGTGCTGAGGAATGGAATCCAGGGTTTCATACATGCTAGGCAAGCTTCATTTTCAGCCCAAGGTTTTATGTTTTGTTTTTTCATTGTTGTTGCTTCTAAGGTACTGTATGATGTTCTTTCATTTTCTTTGCTTTTTACCTCTTTTCTTCTTTTTCCCTTTAGTTTTATTCTCTGTAGTCACTGTGTTGAATTCGGGTACCCTGTGTCTTGTACATAGGTTTATGTGATTTGGAATGGAGAGGGTATAATAAAATGGTAAAAAAAAAACAAAGGAAAAAGGGTGAACCAATTGAACAGTGATACTTGGAAGACACTAAACGGAAATGAACTGAACAATCTGGGTGGAGAGGGGGCTGAGGGTAGGAAAACAGAGAAAAAGGAGGGAGGGGATAACAATTTTCTTAAGAAATGTGTTCATTACTTATGTAACCGTATGCCAACTATATATTGACTTAACAAAAAAAATTAAGTTAAAAAATAATTTCGCTGGGTATGGTGGCTCACACTTGTAAATGTAGCTACTCAAGAGGCAGTTCAAAGTCAGCCTGGGCACTGAAGTCCATGTGACTCTTATCTCCAATTAACCACCAGAAACCCAGAAGTGGCCCTATGGCTCAAGGGATAGGGCAGTAGTCTTGAGCTGAAAAGCTCAGTGACAAGACCCCGGTGCAGAATTGCAGTCCCATGACTTGAATGATGAATGATACTAGCCAGGCTCTGTGCGCTCACACTTGGAATCCTATCTACACAGAATCAGGTTTGAATCCAGCCCAAACAAATTGCATGATATTCTGATTTACAGTTCATTACCAAAAATCTGGAGGTAGAGCTGTGGATCAAGTGGTAGAACACTAGCCTGAAGGAAAAAAAAATTTAAGGACAGTTCCAAGGCCCTGGGTTCAAGTCCCAGGACTTGCATAAAACAAACAAAATGTGACGCTGAGTCCTCCATCATTTGGTGTTATAGTTCAATATTCTTGATATGCGTCTTAGAAATTAAGTCCCTAGCAAATACTCTCCCCTGAAATTCTGCTTCATAGCTGATTCATAGAATTTCAGCATCATTACTATCACCTTCCCGTTAGCATAGCAGTCTACTACTGAAAATTTGAACAAAACTTTTGAGTAATCCTAATAAATCTGTGTATCATCTGCTCACACATCAAATCAGAAGCAGCTATGATCTACTATTATCTAAATGTATTTAATCCCTTCTTGAGTTAATGAGCCTTAAAGAGTAAAACATATGAAATAGTTATGAAACTAACAGTCACCATTCTTCTACCTAATATTGTAATATAAGTTTATAAATGCAAGGAATATTCTGAAGTGTGCAGAAGATAGCTTCTAATTATAATATTCTCATGAAGTATAGTTTTTAAGAAACATGTTGCTTGCTTTGGGAAAGCAAAGGCAAGGAAAAATGATATAAGTAAGTTCCCTATTTATCAGAAGGAAAATACTATTGGGTTTAGATCAACTTTCATTCATTCCGTGCTGATGAAACAAATATTTGCAATTCCTGAGGAAAATCACTTCATTGTGATGCACAATCAGCCAGCTTAGATCAATCTTCCAAAAAAGGAAAGGAACAAATGAGAAGCAATTAAGGTTTCCAAAATGAACCAGGTGGTGGTGGCAGCTCACACTTGTAATTCTATCTACTCAAGGCCTGAAATCCAAGGATCTGGACTAAGTCTGTCTGTTATGAAAATATTCCTGTATGAAACATCATCTCTGTTATCACAGCCCAGCTGATACACTCTGCCCAACAGGTTCCAAACACCAAAGTTCATCTCCTATCTGAAATACTAGCAAACGTACTCACACATTATTTCCTTTTTGGGAGATAGTTGAAACAAGTACCAGAAACATTTCCCTGGCTTCAGAGTGGAAGTGGAAATATATACTCACTAGAAGCCCATCTAGTAAATTACAGTCAATCATCTTTCCTCACATCTTGTTAGTTAAATTGAACAATGAGTGTTTGGATCAGAAGCGATGTGTATGAGCATACAGGTTGTAAAAGTACTGTAATCCTAGCTACTCAAGATAAGCTGAGACCTGAGGATTCCAGTTCAAAATCAGCCATGCAATAAATTCCATAAGATTTTTACCTTTAATTAACCAGCAAAAAACAGAGTGTTGAATTGTGCGTAAAATGCCACAGGCCTAAGCTTTGCATAAAAGTGGTAAGGGGTAGCATTGAGGATGTCCCCTCTCTCCACTCCTTTTTAACATAGTACTAGAATTCCTAGGCAGTGCAATAAGGCAAGAAGCAAGCATAAAGGGGATCCAAGTGGAGAAAGAGGAAATAAAAATATCCCTCTTTGTAGATGACATGATTCTATATTTAAAGAATCCTATAGACTCTACTCCCAAGCTCCTTGAGCTGATTCAAAGCTTTGGAAGGGTAGCAGGCCATAAAATCATCCCTCAAAAATCAACTGCCTTCCTTTACGCCAACAGTGATAGGAACGAGGCAATAATCAGGAAAGAAACTCCTTTCACAATAGCCTCAAAGAAAATAAAGTACCTAGGAATTAGCTTAACTAAGAATGTAAAGGACCGTTTAGATGAAAATTTTAAAACCCTAAAAAAGGAAATTAAAGCAGAACTAAGGAAATGGAAAAACCTCCCATGCTCCTGGATTGGAAGAATCAACATTGTGAAAATGACAATCTTGCCAAGGGCTATCTACAAATTCAATGTAATACCCATCAACATCCCAATGTCATTCTTTAAAGAAATAGAAGAGGCAATTCAAAATTTCACATGGAATAGTAAAAGAGCCGTATAGCAAAAACATTACTTAGCAGAAAGAACAGAGCTGGAGGAATTTCAATTCCAAACTTTAGACTCTATTACAGAGCTATAATTCTTAAAACAGCTTGGTACTTGCACAAGAACAGGCCTGAAGTCCAATGGAATAGAACTGCGGACCCAGATATTAAACCACAGACCTAGGGCCACCTAATCTTTGACCAGGGAGCCAAAAAAATAGAATGGAAGAAAGATAGCCTCTTCAACAAGTTGTGCTGGCAGAACGGGTTAAGCACCTGCAGAAAACTAAGGTTGGGTCCTTCTTTGTCACCTTGCACTAGAATTAACTCCAAATGGATCAAAGACCTGGAGGTAAAAGCTGACACACTGAAACGTTTACAGGAAGGAATAGGAGATACACTAGGCCTCCTTGGCACAGGTCGAAACTTTCTTAATAAGGACCAAGAATCACAACAAATCAGAGAAAGGCTGGATAAGTGGGACTGCATTAAACTGCAGAGCTTTTGTATGGCAACGGATATAGCTAGTAAACTAATCAGGAAGCCTACAGGGTAGGAGAAGATCTTCACCAACCAAACAACGGACAAAGGCCTCATATCTAAAATATATCAACAACTCAAAAAATTGAATCACTCAAAAACTAACCTCCAAAGTAACACCCATCCCATTAAAAATGGGCCAAAGACTTAAAGAGAGTCTTCTCTGAAGAAGAAACAAAAATGGCTTATTGACACATGAAGAAATGCTCAACATCTCTGGTCATAAAAGAAATGCAAAGCAAAACAAGTCTAAGATTCCACCTCACTCCAGTTAGAATGGCCAGGATCAGGAAAACGAATGACAACAGATCCTGGAGGGGATGCGGCCAGGAGGGATCACTACTACACTGTTGGTGGGAGTGCAAACTCATTCAACCACTATGGAAAGCAGTGTGGCAGTGCCTCAAAAGGCTAAACATAAAACTCCCCCGTGACCCAGCAATTCCACTACTTGGCATTTACCCAACAATCCAGAAACAAGGGCATACTAAACCCACTAGCACAACAATGTTCATTGCAGCACTATTCACCATAGCAAAGATATGGAACCAACCCAGATGTCCCTCAGTTGATGAGTGGATCAACAAGTTGTGGTATTTGTACACAATGGAATTCTATGCTGCTGTCAGAAAGAATGGCATCGCCCCATTTGTTAGGAAATGGAAAGACTTAGAACAAATCATATTAAGTGAAGTAAGCCAGACTCAAAGGAACTCAGTGGTTTCCTTCATTCGTCATAATCAGTAGAAACCTTGGGCTCTACTAGCAGAGATTGTCAATAGAGCAAAAAGCCATATATAAGGCCGTTTAATGTGAAGCTAATTGAAAGGACCTCCAGGATATTGACACAAAAGCCATATAATGAATGATTGTTGTCCTTAATGTACTATGTTGTCTCTCATCTCGTTTGCTGTCCCTTGGTTATCCCATATTGGTATAGTAGCTCACTTTATCTTATATATTAAATTTATTTGTATTTGGATATTTGAAATTTGATAGGGAAGGGGGGAAAACCAAGACGGGTGGGGGGTGTGGGGTTGGAGGGAAATGGGTACCAAGACATGTGAAAGGGTATCAATGTATGTGAATTAATGCACCTTGTATCTGGCAAATATCATCTAACCCTCTTACTAATTACAATAAAAAATGAAAAAAAAAGAAAGTTGTAGTGTGTAGGGAGGATGATGGGGTCAAATACATTTCTTCTTAGAAATTTACCTCATCTGGTTGCCCTGGATTTTCCTGGCCTTCTTCTTAGAGAAAGTTCTGTTATACTGGATTTGTGGCTTGGCAATGATCTAGCATGTACATCTTCGAGTAAGACATCCACAACTTCCATGCCTGAGACTCGAGTTTCCTGACCTTTGGCAACAGCACAGCAACATCTTTCTTCCTCCTGAGCCACAGGCCAAGTGAGCTGGCTTGAGCTGGTTGTTAGCTACAGTGGCTTGGTTACCATTGTTCCATATTCTGTTCCATTGTGAGGGAGGCAGGGTCACCTTTCAGGGCCCAATGACCAAAGATCCTTGCTCACAAAAGACCTCACCAGAGACATACTGGAGGCTGAACATCTCCTCCAATCTCACAATATACATGTGGATGTTGTAAACAGCACACCTTATTTGTCTAATCCCAATGTCTTCCACTAGGCCCAACTACAAGTCTGGTCTCAGGCTCAAGGAGCCTTTTTAGGTAAGATCCAAACTTAAGGGTCAATATTGCCCTCATCCTTTACAAAACATTTGCTTCACAGTGCCTTCTCTGCCTGCATTTTGCCCCTTGTCGAATTTTTTTTGTTTTGCTAGTCTTGGGACTTGACTTCAGAGTGTGAACATTGTTCTTGGGCTTTCTTTAGGCTTTAGCTGTCCCACCGAGCCACAGCACCACTTGCAGCGTTTTCTATGTATGTGGTAATTAGGAATAAAACCTGAGTCTTTTTGCTTCATAGCCAAGTACTCTACCACTAGGTGAAACACACAGGGCATCTTGCACATATTTTTGACGTCAATCTACTAGGATATTATTAGGTTTCTGTATCCTAATCAATTTTTTCCTGATGATTAGCTTTGCTGTCAAGTGTAAAAAATGCAAGAGGGAAAAACACAGAAGAATTAGTGAAATTAAAAGAAAGCATTAGACACAGTTAAGTGTTCATTCTTTGTAGGAGAAAAGATATTTGGATATGATGATGATGATGATGACTTTATAATTACTATGTCAGGGTTGAGAGTTTGGCATGGTGGTAGAGTGCTTGCCTAGCATCCATGAAGATCTGGGTTTGATTGCTCAGTATCACATAGATAGAAAATCTAGATGTGGCACTGTGGCTCAAGTGGCAGAGGGCTAGACTTGAGAAAACCCGAGGACAGTTCTCAGGCCCTGAATTCAAGCCCCAAGACTGGCAGAAAGATAAAAGAAAATAAAAATGCTTTTTACGAGCTAATTCACTCACAGCATTTGCTTCTGAAATCTTCGCTTCTGCATCTTGTGAAATACCCCTTTCCCTCAATGTAGACAAGAAAAACAGATCCATCCCATGGTCCACTGTGAGGCCACTGGTTGGGCAAAGAGCTAGTCATGCAGCAACACGTAAGTTTTACTCTAAAACTTTCCAAACTTTGTACTCAAATATGCTACCTACTTACCAACTTAGGTCGGTTATCCTTATGCTATACATTTTCTTCATGACTACAATATTCTTACACTCCTACGTTAATCCTTTTGTACCTCCCCTGACCTCTCTCATTCTTTTTTTCTATCTCTGGACCTCTGCTCGTCTTTCAACCCTTATACTGCACGAATCTACACTTGATGGCTGTTGAGCAATATGGTATATGTAGGTGGTTAATTATTCTCTAGGCTCAGAGGGACTTAAAGACAATAGAGATAGATTGAGAGGCTTATTGTTTGGGGTATAAATCGCTTATGAGTGGTTGTATTAGACTGGTCTGTAAGTGCAGAAAAAGAAAGAATGATAATACCAATCAAAACTTGTGAACATCTAGTGTCTGCCAGCTACAGATGTCTAGGTTAGTTATATCTGAAAAACTATAATCGTATTTAGTAGTAATCTTGCTCCCATTTTCAAATGGGCAGAACAAGAAACTCAAGAAAAATGTCAAATCAAGAAACAACATCCCCCACCCAATGTAAATAGACAATGGAACAGTCACTAGCAAACCTAGACCAGAGTCTTCCAAGTGCTACACAAATGCAATTGATAAACATCATTAATGAAAACTGTGAAAATATAAAGAAAGAGATAATGGAGGAAGCCATAACTGAACAAGAGGAAAGTAAAAACAAGGTGATAAGTGAAAAAGAAGAAGCCATAAAGGAGGCCATAATAAAGGTTTTTCAAAGAAAGATGGATGAATTCATAGAATCCACAAATAAAAACGTGACCAAACTCCACCAAATGTCCAAAGAAAATAAAGCTACTGAGCTAACCACTCAAAAGGAAATCAAGGAGATAAAGAAATCCATACATGTTCAAAAACAAGAGACGCAAGGCATCAAAAGTGAGCAATTAGAAGCGAGGGAGATGAAAAATAAAGTAGATAGCTTTGATAGCAGGTTAGACAATGCAGAGGAGAGAATTTCCGGGGCTGAAGATAATTTAGGTATTATAAAGAACAGAAAATGAGTCAATCCAAATCTAGGAAATATGAGAGAGCGCTTCAGGAGGTCCAAGATACAATTAGGAAGCCTAATTTAAGGCTAGTTGGTATTGAGGAGGGCGTGGAGAAAGAGGTCAATGGTATTGGAAATATACTTCAGGGAATCATCTCAGAGAATTTCCCAAATATCCAGAAGGGCAGGCCCATCCAGATACGAGAAGCTTTTAGAACCCCAAACAGACCTGACCAGAAAAGAACATGCCACCGCCACATTGTGATACGAACTGGATTAATAGAAACGAAAGGAAAGATCCTAAAGGCAGCCAGGGAAAAGGGATCAGTACCTATAAAGGCAAACCAATCAGAATAACCCCAGATTTCTCAGCAGAGACCATGCAAGCACGAAGTGACTGGAAGCATATATGTCATGCCCTTAAATCAAATAACTACCAACCAAGAATACTGTAGCCAGCTAACCTCTCATTCAAACTGAGGGAACAATAAAACATTCCATTCCAGGGAAAAGCTGCAACAATATGTCGAAACCAAACCAACACTACAGAGAATTCTCAACGATGCTCTATACAAACAAAACCAAAATAAATGCAACATAGGGAAAGAAATGGCACCTAAACAGCATACCATCTAAGGACCACAAGAACTCTCAAGACACAGGCCCTACTAAAAGCTTTTAAAAATGGTAGGAACTAATAAATATCTCTCAATCCTAACTCCCAATATCAATGGACTTAACTCTCCAATTAAACGGCCTATTCTGTCTAGTTGGAACAAAAGCAAGAGCCATCGTTCTGCTGTCTTCAAGAGACACATCTTACCCAAAAACAATCATCTTTTGAAAGTGAGAGGTTGGAATAAACTCTATCAAGCTAACTGCCCCCATAAACAGGCTGGAGTTGCCATCCTCATATCAGATACAATAGACTTCAAACTAAAATTAGTAAGAAAAGACAAAGAAGGTTACTACATACTACTAAAGGGATCTTTCCTCCAGGAAGCATAACGATCCTAAATATTTACAAACCCAATCCCGGAGCTCCAAACTTCATCAAGCAAACTTTACTTACACTAAAACCATACATAGATCGAAATACAGTGATTGTTGGTGAGTTTAACACACCACTCTCACCTATGGACAGATCAACAAGGCAAAAACTCAACAGAGAAACCTTAGAAGTGAACAACTATATAGACCGACTAGATGTAACAGACATCTGCAGAATATTCCACCCAGTAACACCACAATTTACGTTTTTCTCAGCAGCACATGGAACATTTTCCAAAATAGACCACATCTTAGGCCATAAAGCAAACCTGGACAGATTCAGAAACACTGAAATTATTCCATGCACACTCTCAGACCATAAAGGCATCAAATTGGAGCTGAACACACATCTCCACCAAAGACAACCCTGTAACTCATGGAGACTGAACAACACATTGTTGAATCAAAAACAATGGGTAATCGAAGAGATCAGAACAGATATCCAACTGTTTATGAAATTTAACAATAAGGAGCACACAAATATCAAGTCCTTAGGGACACAACAAAGGCAGTACTCAGAGGAAAATTTATAGCGCTGAGTGCCTACAACAGCAAGTTGGAAAAATGGCAAACCAACTAGTTAATATCTCACCTTAACCTCCTGGAAAAAGAGCAACAAACCAACCCTAAACCCATTAGGAGAAAGCAAATTATTAAAATCAAAGCAGAATTAAATGATTTGGAATAAAAAAAACTACAGAAAGAATCAACAAAAGAAGGCGTTGGTTCTTTGAAAGAATTAACAAAATTGACAAGCCCTTAGCAAATCTTACCAAAAAAAGAAGAGAGCATATCGAAATAAACAAAATCGCAGATGAAAATGGTAATATCACGACAGAAATTACCAAGATCCAGAATATCATGAGGGAATACTTCTCAAAACTTTACGTCAACAAATTTGAGAATCTAGAAGAAATGGATGAATTCCTAGACAATATTAACATACCCACACTGAACCAAGAAGAGCTAACCCAACTCAACAGGCCTATTTCAAGCTCTGAAATAGAAATGGAAATCAGACAACTTCCACTTAAAAAGAGCCCAGGGCCAGATGGACTCACAGCTGAATTCTATAAGGTCTTCAAAGCAGAGCTCACACCAATACTCCTCAAGCTCTTCAACAAAATTGAAAATGAAGGTTCTTTACCAAACTCATTCTGTGAAGCCAGTATATCCCTCATCCCCAAACCAGACAGAGATTCATCAAAGAAAGAGATCAGTAGACCCATTTCTTTGATGAACTTCGATGCAAAACTTCTCAACAAAATACTGGCCAACCTTCTACAACAACTCATCAAAAAAATTATACACTATGATCAAACTGGATTCATCACAGGGAGGCAAAGCTGGTTCAACATACACAAATCAATTAATATAATTCAACACATCAACAGGAGCAGGGATAAAATCACATGATTGTCTCAATAGATGCGGAAAAGGCATTTGACAAGATCCAGAACCCCTTTATTTTAAAAGATGTGAAGAAACTAGGAATCCATGGAACATTTCTGAATGTAATAAAGGCTGTGTATGAGAAACCCACTGCCAGTATTATATTAATGGTGAAAATCTAAAGCCATTCCCTCTAAAATCAGGAACGAGACAAGGATGCCCACTCTCTCCACTCCTTTTTAACATAGTACTAGAATTCCTAGGCAGTGCAATAAGGCAAGAAGCAAGCATAAAGGGGATCCAAGTAGGGAAAGAGGAAATAAAACTATCCCTCTTTGCAGATGACATGATTTTGTATTTAAAGAATCCTATAGACTCTACTCCCAAGTTCCTTGAGCTGATTCAAAGCTTTGGAAGTGTAGCAGGCCATAAAATCAACCCTCACAAATCAACTGCCTTACTTTATGCCAACACTGAGAGGAACGAGGCAATAATCAGGAAAGAAATTCCTTTCACAATAGCCTCAAAGAAAATAAAGTACCTAGCAGTTAGCTTAACTAAGAATGTAAAGACCGTTTAGATGAAAACTTTAAAACCATAAAAAAGGAAATTAAAGTAGAACTAAGGAAATGGAAAAACCTCGCATGCTCCTGGATTAGAAGAATCAACATTGTGAAAATGACAATCTTGCCAAGGGCTATCTACAAATTCAATGTAATACCAATCAACATCCCAATGTCATTCTTTAAAGAAATAGAAGAGGCAATTCAAAATTTCATATGGAATAATAAAAGACCCCGTATAGTAAATTGTGGTGTTACTGGGTGGAATATTCTGCAGATGTCTGTTACATCTAGTCGGTCTATATAGTTGTTCACTTCTAAGGTTTCTTTGTTGAGTTTTTGCCTTGTTGATCTGTCCATAGGTGAGAGTGGTGTGTTAAACTCACCAACAATCACTGTATTTCGATCTATGTATGGTTTTAGTGTAAGTAAAGTTTGCTTGATGAAGTTTGGAGCTCCGGGATTGGGTTTGTAAATATTTAGGATCGTTATGCTTCCTGGAGGAAAGATCCCTTTAGTAGTATGTAGTAACCTTCTTTGTCTTTTCTTACTAATTTTAGTTTGAAGTCTATTGTATCTGATATGAGGATGGCAACTCCAGCCTGTTTATGGGGGCAGTTAGCTTGATAGAGTTTATTCCAACCTCTCACTTTCAAAAGATGATTGTTTTTGGGTAAGATGTGTCTCTTGAAGACAGCAGAACGATAGCTCTTGCTTTTGTTCCAACTAGACAGAATAGGCCGTTTAATTGGAGAGTTAAGTCCATTGATATTGAGAGTTAGGATTGAGAGATATTTATTAGTTCCTACCATTTTTAAAAGCTTTTAGTAGGGCCTGTGTCTTGAGAGTTCTTGTGGTCCTTAGATGGTATGCTGTTTAGGTGCCATTTCTTTCCCTATGTTGCATTTATTTTGGTTTTGTATGTATAGAGCATCGTTGAGAATTCTCTGTAGTGTTGGTTTGGTTTCGACATATTGTTGCAGCTTTTCCCTGGAATGGAATGTTTTATTGTTCCCTCAGTTTGAATGAGAGGTTAGCTGGCTACAGTATTCTTGGTTGGTAGTTATTTGATTTAAGGGCATGACATATATGCTTCCAGTCACTTCGTGCTTGCATGGTCTCTGCTGAGAAATCTGGGGTTATTCTGATTGGTTTGCCTTTATAGGTACTGATCCCTTTTCCCTGGCTGCCTTTAGGATCTTTCCTTTCGTTTCTATTAATCCAGTTCGTATCACAATGTGGCGGTGGCATGTTCTTTTCTGGTCAGGTCTGTTTGGGGTTCTAAAAGCTTCTCGTATCTGGATGGGCCTGCCCTTCTGGATATTTGGGAAATTCTCTGAGATGATTCCCTGAAGTATATTTCCAATACCATTGACCTCTTTCTCCACGCCCTCCTCAATACCAACTAGCCTTAAATTAGGCTTCCTAATTGTATCTTGGACCTCCTGAAGCGCTCTCTCATATTTCCTAGATTTGGATTGACTCATTTTCTGTTCTTTATAATACCTAAATTATCTTCAGCCCCGGAAATTCTCTCCTCTGCATTGTCTAACCTGCTATCAAAGCTATCTACTTTATTTTTCATCTCCCTCGCTTCTAATTGCTCACTTTTGATGCCTTGCGTCTCTTGTTTTTGAACATGTATGGATTTCTTTATCTCCTTGATTTCCTTTTGAGTGGTTAGCTCAGTAGCTTTATTTTCTTTGGACATTTGGTGGAGTTTGGTCACGTTTTTATTTGTGGATTCTATGAATTCATCCATCTTTCTTTGAAAAACCTTTATTATGGCCTCCTTTATGGCTTCTTCTTTTTCACTTATCACCTTGTTTTTACTTTTCTCTTGTTCAGTTATGGCTTCCTCCATTATCTCTTTCTTTATATTTTCACAGTTTTCATTAATGATGTTTATCAATTGCATTTGTGTAGCACTTGGAAGACTCTGGTCTAGGTTTGCTAGTGACTGTTCCATTGTCTATTTACATTGGGTGGGGGATGTTGTTTCTTGATTTGACATTTTTCTTGAGTTTCTTGTTCTGCCCATTTGAAAATGGGAGCAAGATTACTACTAAATACGATTATAGTTTTTCAGATATAACTAACCTAGACATCTGTAGCTGGCAGACACTAGATGTTCACAAGTTTTGATTGGTATTATCATTCTTTCTTTTTCTGCACTTACAGACCAGTCTAATACAACCACTCATAAGCGATTTATACCCCAAACAATAAGCCTCTCAATCTATCTCTATTGTCTTTAAGTCCCTCTGAGCCTAGAGAATAATTAACCACCTACATATACCATATTGCTCAACAGCCATCAAGTGTAGATTCGTGCAGTATAAGGGTTGAAAGACGAGCAGAGGTCCAGAGATAGAAAAAAAGAATGAGAGAGGTCAGGGGAGGTACAAAAGGATTAACGTAGGAGTGTAAGAATATTGTAGTCATGAAGAAAATGTATAGCATAAGGATAACCGACCTAAGTTGGTAAGTAGGTAGCATATTTGAGTACAAAGTTTGGAAAGTTTTAGAGTAAAACTTACGTGTTGCTGCATGACTAGCTCTTTGCCCAACCAGTGGCCTCACAGTGGACCATGGGATGGATCTGTTTTTCTTGTCTACATTGAGGGAAAGGGGTATTTCACAAGATGCAGAAGCGAAGATTTCAGAAGCAAATGCTGTGAGTGAATTAGCTCGTAAAAAGCATTTTTATTTTCTTTTATCTTTCTGCCAGTCTTGGGGCTTGAATTCAGGGCCTGAGAACTGTCCTCGGGTTTTCTCAAGTCTAGCCCTCTGCCACATGAGCCACAGTGCCACATCTAGATTTTCTATCTATGTGATACTGAGCAATCAAACCCAGATCTTCATGGATGCTAGGCAAGCACTCTACCACCATGCCAAACTCTCAACCCTGACATAGTAATTATAAAGTCATCATCATCATCATCATATCCAAATATCTTTTCTCCTACAAAGAATGAACACTTAACTGTGTCTAATGCTTTCTTTTAATTTCACTAATTCTTCTGTGTTTTTCCCTCTTGCATTTTTTACACTTGACAGCAAAGCTAATCATCAGGAAAAAATTGATTAGGATACAGAAACCTAATAATATCCTAGTAGATTGACGTCAAAAATATGTGCAAGATGCCCTGTGTGTTTCACCTAGTGGTAGAGTACTTGGCTACGAAGCAAAAAGACTCAGGTTTTATTCCTAATTACCACATACATAGAAAACGCTGCAAGTGGTGCTGTGGCTCGGTGGGACAGCTAAAGCCTAAAGAAAGCCCAAGAACAATGTTCACACTCTGAAGTCAAGTCCCAAGACTAGCAAAACAAAAAAAATTCGACAAGGGGCAAAATGCAGGCAGAGAAGGCACTGTGAAGCAAATGTTTTGTAAAGGATGAGGGCAATATTGACCCTTAAGTTTGGATCTTACCTAAAAAGGCTCCTTGAGCCTGAGACCAGACTTGTAGTTGGGCCTAGTGGAAGACATTGGGATTAGACAAATAAGGTGTGCTGTTTACAACATCCACATGTATATTGTGAGATTGGAGGAGATGTTCAGCCTCCAGTATGTCTCTGGTGAGGTCTTTTGTGAGCAAGGATCTTTGGTCATTGGGCCCTGAAAGGTGACCCTGCCTCCCCCACAATGGAACAGAATATGGAACAATGGTAACCAAGCCACTGTAACTAACAACCAGCTCAAGCCAGCTCACTTGGCCTGTGGCTCAGGAGGAAGAAAGATGTTGCTGTGCTGTTGCCAAAGGTCAGGAAACTCGAGTCTCAGGCATGGAAGTTGTGGATGTCTTACTCGAAGATGTACATGCTAGATCATTGCCAAGCCACAAATCCAGTATAACAGAACTTTCTCTAAGAAGAAGGCCAGGAAAATCCAGGGCAACCAGATGAGGTAAATTTCTAAGAAGAAATGTATTTGACCCCATCATCCTCCCTACACACTACAACTTTCTTTTTTTTTCATTTTTTATTGTAATTAGTAAGAGGGTTAGATGATATTTGCCAGATACAAGGTGCATTAATTCACATACATTGATACCCTTTCACATGTCTTGGTACCCATTTCCCTCCAACCCCACACCCCCCACCCGTCTTGGTTTTCCCCCCTTCCCTATCAAATTTCAAATATCCAAATACAAATAAATTCAATATATAAGATAAAGTGAGCTACTATACCAATATGGGATAACCAAGGGACAGCAAACGAGATGAGAGACAACATAGTACATTAAGGACAACAATCATTCATTATATGGCTTTTGTGTCAATATCCTGGAGGTCCTTTCAATTAGCTTCACATTAAACGGCCTTATATATGGCCTTTTGCTCTATTGACAATCTCTGCTAGTAGAGCCCAAGGTTTCTACTGATTATGACGAATGAAGGAAACCACTGAGTTCCTTTGAGTCTGGCTTACTTCACTTAATATGATTTGTTCTAAGTCTTTCCATTTCCTAACAAATGGGGCGATGCCATTCTTTCTGACAGCAGCATAGAATTCCATTGTGTACAAATACCACAACTTGTTGATCCACTCATCAACTGAGGGACATCTGGGTTGGTTCCATATCTTTGCTATGGTGAATAGTGCTGCAATGAACATTGTTGTGCTAGTGGGTTTAGTATGCCCTTGTTTCTGGATTGTTGGGTAAATGCCAAGTAGTGGAATTGCTGGGTCACGGGGGAGTTTTATGTTTAGCCTTTTGAGGCACTGCCACACTGCTTTCCATAGTGGTTGAATGAGTTTGCACTCCCACCAACAGTGTAGTAGTGATCCCTCCTGGCCGCATCCCCTCCAGGATCTGTTGTCATTCGTTTTCCTGATCCTGGCCATTCTAACTGGAGTGAGGTGGAATCTTAGACTTGTTTTGCTTTGCATTTCTTTTATGACCAGAGATGTTGAGCATTTCTTCATGTGTCAATAAGCCATTTTTGTTTCTTCTTCAGAGAAGACTCTCTTTAAGTCTTTGGCCCATTTTTAATGGGATGGGTGTTACTTTGGAGGTTAGTTTTTGAGTGATTCAATTTTTTGAGTTGTTGATATATTTTAGATATGAGGCCTTTGTCCGTTGTTTGGTTGGTGAAGATCTTCTCCTACCCTGTAGGCTTCCTGATTAGTTTACTAGCTATATCCGTTGCCATACAAAAGCTCTGCAGTTTAATGCAGTCCCACTTATCCAGCCTTTCTCTGATTTGTTGTGATTCTTGGTCCTTATTAAGAAAGTTTCGACCTGTGCCAAGGAGGCCTAGTGTATCTCCTATTCCTTCCTGTAAACGTTTCAGTGTGTCAGCTTTTACCTCCAGGTCTTTGATCCATTTGGAGTTAATTCTAGTGCAAGGTGACAAAGAAGGACCCAACCTTAGTTTTCTGCAGGTGCTTAACCCGTTCTGCCAGCACAACTTGTTGAAGAGGCTATCTTTCTTCCATTCTATTTTTTTGGCTCCCTGGTCAAAGATTAGGTGGCCCTAGGTCTGTGGTTTAATATCTGGGTCCGCAGTTCTATTCCATTGGACTTCAGGCCTGTTCTTGTGCAAGTACCAAGCTGTTTTAAGAATTATAGCTCTGTAATAGAGTCTAAAGTTTGGAATTGAAATTCCTCCAGCTCTGTTCTTTCTGCTAAGTAATGTTTTTGCTATACGGCTCTTTTACTATTCCATGTGAAATTTTGAATTGCCTCTTCTATTTCTTTAAAGAATGACATTGGGATGTTGATGGGTATTACATTGAATTTGTAGATAGCCCTTGGCAAGATTGTCATTTTCACAATGTTGATTCTTCCAATCCAGGAGCATGGGAGGTTTTTCCATTTCCTTAGTTCTGCTTTAATTTCCTTTTTTAGGGTTTTAAAATTTTCATCTAAACGGTCCTTTACATTCTTAGTTAAGCTAATTCCTAGGTACTTTATTTTCTTTGAGGCTATTGTGAAAGGAGTTTCTTTCCTGATTATTGCCTCGTTCCTATCACTGTTGGCGTAAAGGAAGGCAGTTGATTTTTGAGGGATGATTTTATGGCCTGCTACCCTTCCAAAGCTTTGAATCAGCTCAAGGAGCTTGGGAGTAGAGTCTATAGGATTCTTTAAATATAGAATCATGTCATCTACAAAGAGGGATATTTTTATTTCCTCTTTCTCCACTTGGATCCCCTTTATGCTTGCTTCTTGCCTTATTGCACTGCCTAGGAATTCTAGTACTATGTTAAAAAGGAGTGGAGAGAGGGGACATCCTCAATGCTACCCCTTAC
This sequence comes from Megascapheus bottae, assembly GCA_024803745.1. Lineage (NCBI taxonomy): Eukaryota > Metazoa > Chordata > Mammalia > Rodentia > Geomyidae > Megascapheus > Megascapheus bottae. Next base: position 9,494 of record JANJXV010000921.1, on the reverse strand, counting down.
CACTTTTATGCAAAGCTTAGGCCTGTGGCATTTTACGCACAATTCAACACTCTGTTTTTTGCTGGTTAATTAAAGGTAAAAATCTTATGGAATTTATTGCATGGCTGATTTTGAACTGGAATCCTCAGGTCTCAGCTTATCTTGAGTAGCTAGGATTACAGTACTTTTACAACCTGTATGCTCATACACATCGCTTCTGATCCAAACACTCATTGTTCAATTTAACTAACAAGATGTGAGGAAAGATGATTGACTGTAATTTACTAGATGGGCTTCTAGTGAGTATATATTTCCACTTCCACTCTGAAGCCAGGGAAATGTTTCTGGTACTTGTTTCAACTATCTCCCAAAAAGGAAATAATGTGTGAGTACGTTTGCTAGTATTTCAGATAGGAGATGAACTTTGGTGTTTGGAACCTGTTGGGCAGAGTGTATCAGCTGGGCTGTGATAACAGAGATGATGTTTCATACAGGAATATTTTCATAACAGACAGACTTAGTCCAGATCCTTGGATTTCAGGCCTTGAGTAGATAGAATTACAAGTGTGAGCTGCCACCACCACCTGGTTCATTTTGGAAACCTTAATTGCTTCTCATTTGTTCCTTTCCTTTTTTGGAAGATTGATCTAAGCTGGCTGATTGTGCATCACAATGAAGTGATTTTCCTCAGGAATTGCAAATATTTGTTTCATCAGCACGGAATGAATGAAAGTTGATCTAAACCCAATAGTATTTTCCTTCTGATAAATAGGGAACTTACTTATATCATTTTTCCTTGCCTTTGCTTTCCCAAAGCAAGCAACATGTTTCTTAAAAACTATACTTCATGAGAATATTATAATTAGAAGCTATCTTCTGCACACTTCAGAATATTCCTTGCATTTATAAACTTATATTACAATATTAGGTAGAAGAATGGTGACTGTTAGTTTCATAACTATTTCATATGTTTTACTCTTTAAGGCTCATTAACTCAAGAAGGGATTAAATACATTTAGATAATAGTAGATCATAGCTGCTTCTGATTTGATGTGTGAGCAGATGATACACAGATTTATTAGGATTACTCAAAAGTTTTGTTCAAATTTTCAGTAGTAGACTGCTATGCTAACGGGAAGGTGATAGTAATGATGCTGAAATTCTATGAATCAGCTATGAAGCAGAATTTCAGGGGAGAGTATTTGCTAGGGACTTAATTTCTAAGACGCATATCAAGAATATTGAACTATAACACCAAATGATGGAGGACTCAGCGTCACATTTTGTTTGTTTTATGCAAGTCCTGGGACTTGAACCCAGGGCCTTGGAACTGTCCTTAAATTTTTTTTTCCTTCAGGCTAGTGTTCTACCACTTGATCCACAGCTCTACCTCCAGATTTTTGGTAATGAACTGTAAATCAGAATATCATGCAATTTGTTTGGGCTGGATTCAAACCTGATTCTGTGTAGATAGGATTCCAAGTGTGAGCGCACAGAGCCTGGCTAGTATCATTCATCATTCAAGTCATGGGACTGCAATTCTGCACCGGGGTCTTGTCACTGAGCTTTTCAGCTCAAGACTACTGCCCTATCCCTTGAGCCATAGGGCCACTTCTGGGTTTCTGGTGGTTAATTGGAGATAAGAGTCACATGGACTTCAGTGCCCAGGCTGACTTTGAACTGCCTCTTGAGTAGCTACATTTACAAGTGTGAGCCACCATACCCAGCGAAATTATTTTTTAACTTAATTTTTTTTGTTAAGTCAATATATAGTTGGCATACGGTTACATAAGTAATGAACACATTTCTTAAGAAAATTGTTATCCCCTCCCTCCTTTTTCTCTGTTTTCCTACCCTCAGCCCCCTCTCCACCCAGATTGTTCAGTTCATTTCCGTTTAGTGTCTTCCAAGTATCACTGTTCAATTGGTTCACCCTTTTTCCTTTGTTTTTTTTTTACCATTTTATTATACCCTCTCCATTCCAAATCACATAAACCTATGTACAAGACACAGGGTACCCGAATTCAACACAGTGACTACAGAGAATAAAACTAAAGGGAAAAAGAAGAAAAGAGGTAAAAAGCAAAGAAAATGAAAGAACATCATACAGTACCTTAGAAGCAACAACAATGAAAAAACAAAACATAAAACCTTGGGCTGAAAATGAAGCTTGCCTAGCATGTATGAAACCCTGGATTCCATTCCTCAGCACCACATAAACAAAAACTGGAAGTGCCACTGTGACTCAGCTGGTAGATTTCTAACGTTCAGCACAGAGTGTCTCCAAGTGACAAAAATCTGTCACATTTAAGTCAGGCTTCAAAACTTTGCTAGGAACCAGTTACGTGATTTGGAAGAAAGTCCAATTTTCAAAAAATCACTAGCCAGGCGCTGGAGGGTCATAATTGTCATTCTACTAGCCAGGGGGAAGGTGAATCACAGCCTTTGCAAGCAAAAAAACGAAAACAAAAAAAACCTGTAAGATTCGACTCTCCACTTATCCACCCAAAAACTAAGTGGAGTTGTGGCTAAAACTGGTACAGCATTAGCCTTGAGGAAAAAGAACTAAGAGACCTTGCCCAGGTCCAAAGTTCAAGCTCCCCACCAAGAAAGAAAAAAAAAGGAGTACAGATACCTTAGTTTCAAAAGTATATCTGGATATCTTAGTAGATTTTTCTGATCTTTCCTCATTAATCTCATGGAACCACATAATCTTGATCCTGATCTGACTAAGAGCCTGAATTGTGCTTAATAAATTCATTCCACATATTCCAGTAGAATCTTGACAGTTAACAGCCACTTACCAATGCTTTATTCTACGTTTAGGCTATTATGTCTTCATACCATCTACACAGTCAGCTATATCATCTTTCCAGAAGTATCATTGAGTGTAGAACACTCAGAACTAAAATAATTGCATAAAGATGTAATTAAACCCCTTGATTCATTAAGAAAATTTCTGTACCACTTAGAGCAAGTACATTAGTGGTATTTACCTCTAGCCTCTTTTTTTAAAAAAATTTATTAACATTGAATTTTACATCATATTTCAAATGTCATGTTTAACCAACAAGTATTCAAGAAGGGAATCGCTATACAATCACTGGCACATAGATTTTAGAATATAGTAAAAATTAAGCTGAGTCTTTGTATGTCATAGATACAGATTAATCTATAATAAAACACATGTCTATAGAGTGTATAGTCTATCCTAGATTTTTATGTCTATGTAGTTATGTTTATATCTCCAAAATTATGTCCAGAACTTTGGGTATCAACTATTCAATCATCGCTCTACTACTGTTTGAAACTAATATCCATATATTAAGGATACCATGTACCTTTTGTTCCTTGGTCTTGACTTATCTCACTCAACAGGATTCACTCTAATTTCATCCACTACCCCAAAAATGCCATTATTATTTTTTTCTGTGCAGATCTTCTTTTTATGTATTTATTTTTATTGTAATTTATAGAAGGGTTACATTATATTCACTAGATAGAAGGTGCATTACTTCTCAAACTTTGATACCCCATGTAACGATATGGTCCCCATTTCCCTTCCCCTACCCCCACTCATGTTTATTTCCCCCCTTCCCTATCCAATTTCAAATAACCAATTAGGCACATATGAAATTTATTAGAAAACAAGGTGAAATATTGTAACAATATGATATAACCAAGGGATAGCAAAAGAGATAAGAGATCACATAGTTCATTAAGGACAACAATCACTCATTATATGAGTTTTGTTTCTTTATCTTGGAGGTCCTTACATTTAGTGTCATACTATTTGTCACGATGTCTCTAGATTTTGTTCTATTATAAATCTCTGGTAGCAGAGCCCAAGGTTTCTACTGAATTTGACAAATGAGGGAGACTCTTGGGCCTATGTTCCTTTGAGTTTGGCTTACTTCACTTAATATGATTTTTTTCCTTTTCATCCATTTCCCCGAGAATGCCATTATTTTATCTTGTCGGTTGGCTATGTATCATTCCATTGTGTGTGTGTGTGTGTGTGTGTGTGTGTGTGTGTGTGTGTGTGTGTATCACATTTTTTGTAGTAGGGCATCTGGTTGTTTCCATCATCCAGCCTCATTTTCTACAGATATTTTTATAGTCTCTTTTTTATTTTCAGGGTAATGTATAGAGGGGTTACGATTACATTTACAGGTAGTGGACTGCATTACTTCTCACACATTTATTCCACTCCACATGTTTTTGTCCCCAGTTCCCTCTTCCCTCCCCTTCCCAATCATCTTGTTTCCCCCCTTCCCTTTCCTATTTGACATAAACAAATAAACATATATACAATATGCCAGGGAAAAAATCAGATACAGTAACAATCTGACATTAACCAAAGGGCAAAATAAGAGATGAGAAATAACATAGTAGTTTAAGGACAAAAACCACACAAGATTAAGAGCAACGATGACACAAGATATAGCTCTTGTTCCCATATCCTAGAGATCCTTTCATTTAGTCTCATCCTATATGACCTTATATACCTAGGTTTTTGAGTTATTGTAATCCTCTGCTAGGAGAGTCCTAGATGTGAACTAATTGTTACAAATGAGGGAAACCATTGAGCTTATGTTTCTTTGGGTCTGGCTTGCTTCACTTAATATGAATTTTTCCAAGTCTTTCCATTTCCTTACAAATGGGGCGATGTCTTTCCTTCTGATGGCAGCATAGCATTCCATTGTGTGTAAGTACCACATCTTCTTGATTCAGTCATCTACTGAGTGGCATCTGGGTTGGTTTCATAGCTTTGCTATGGTAAATAGTGCTGCAATGAGCATCATTGTGCTAGTGGCTTTAGAATGTCCTTTTTTCTGGACAATTGGGTAGATGCCAAGTAGTGGATTTGCTGGATCATAGGGGAGCTCTATGTTTAGTCTTTTGAGGAACCACCACACTGCTTTCCCTAGTGGTTGAACGAGTTTACACTCACACCAACAGTGTAGGTGTGATCCCCCCTGGGCACTTCCCCACCAGTATCTCTTATTAGATTTTTTGATAATGGCCATTCTGACTGGAGTCAGGTGGAATCTCAAAGTTGTTTTGATTTTCATTTCCCTTATTGCTAGAGATATGGAGCATTTCTTCATGTGTCTAAAGCCCATTTTAATTTTTTCTTCAGAGAATACTCTTTTAAGTCTTTAGCCCACCTTTTAATAGGATGGTTGTTTCTTTGAAGATTTGTTTGGGAGAGATTCATTTTTTTCAGCTATAGATATATTTTAGATAACTACATATATTTTTGTAGAAAAAAGAATGGAAGCCATCATGCTGGCTCACAACTTAATTTCAGCTACTTAGGAGGCTCAGGGCTTTGGATCACAGGTCAAAGCCAACCAGGGCCCTACAGTGTGTGAGATCAAACTCTGTGAACATACAATGACTGTAAGAGGAATCTCACTGCCTGGGAATGTAGCCTAATGGTAGAGTGCTCACCTAGAATGCATGAAGACCTAGGTTCTATTCACCGGTACCGCATACTCAGAAAAAAAGCTAGAAGTGGCGCTGTGTCTCAAGAGGCAGAGCACTCACCTTGGGCAAGCGAGTCCAATGAAAATGTCTAGGCCCTGAGTCCAAGCCGTAGGACTGGCAAAAAGAATAAAAAGAGCAATCTTACTTAAGTAACAAGGAATGTACCCGATATTTATACAGACTGAAAAATTCATTAAGAAATTAGAAAATATGTATAAAGTGCATAATTTCTTTTGTGTGTTGGCACTGGGTCTTCAACTGAGTGCTTCAGCTCTATCCCTGACCTTTTCTCTTCAAGGCTAGCACTGTACCAATGCAGCCCCAAATCAACTATCTTCAATTGAGATATAAGCGATGAATATTTCAGGGTGCTTCATGAAAAACATTTTTATAAATTGAAACTTTCAACACAGTCTTATTTTAGTATGAATGTTGAGATGGGAAGAGACAGAAAAAGTGAAATGTTTCCTGATCCCCATAGAGAAGAGACTCAGCAGAACCACTGTGGTCTGCAGGCTTCTTTGTGAGTTTTGTTTGCTTGTTTGATTTTTGTCAATTGTGGGGCTTGAACTCTGGGCCTGGGCACTGTCCCTGAGCTCTTCAGCTGAAGGCTAGTGCTTTAATCTGTGAGCCACAGTGCCACTTCTAGTTTTTCTGGCAGTTAACTGGGTACTTTGGCTGGCTTTAAACTTTGATTCTCAGATCTTAGCCTCCTGAGTAGCTAAGATTATAGGTGTGAGGTACCATCACCAGGCTGCTGCTCTGTTACTATGCAGGTTCTGGATCAAGAACTTCAAGTTCTTACTTCAATTTTTTCTTCTCTTGCCTGATACTCTGCCATTTGAACAGCCCCATTTCCTGGTCTTTGTTGGTTAATGAGAGATATTATGATTTTCTAATATTCAGAGCAATGATTATAAAACGCAGCATTTTACTTACTTGAATAAATTAAGAGACAGGACCTAGTGAGATGGAAAACAAAATTTTTTTTCAAGTTGCTATCCTGTTCTAATGCATAAGTCTGGCTATTTTGCTTACACACAAATATGTATTTTACCAATTTCTACTCTATTTTTCCTTAGCTTAAAACCACCACTGCCATTTCATAGATTTTGTTGTTGTTGTTTGCGGTGCTTGAACTCTGTGCCTGGGCTGTTCCTCAGATCTTCAGTTCAATGCCAGTGCTCTACTACTTTTGATTTGGCCAGTCCTGGGCTTGAACTCAGGGACTGAGCACTGTCCTTATATTTTTCAAGGCTAGGGCTCTACCACTTCAGCCTCAGCACCACTTCCAGCATTTTTCTATGTATGTGATATTGAGGAATTGAACCCAGGTCTTCGTGCATGCTAGGCAAGCACTCTACCACTAGGCCAAACTCCCAGCCCAAAATTATTCATCATTACTATTAGCTATCTTCTTTTTTTTATTATTGATTCGTCATGGTGCTTGGACTTTGGGCCTGGACACTGTCCCTGACCTCTTCAGCTCAAGGCTAGCGCTCTTCCTCTACAGCTCCATTTTTGGTTTCTGGTAGTTAATTGGTGATGTAAGTCTCACAAACATATGTGTCCAGGCTGGCTTTGGGCTTTGATCCAAGATCCTGCAATCTCAGCCTCCATAGTAGGTAGAATTACACGCTTCAGCCAGCAGTGCCTGACTGTTTGATGTCTCTGTCTCTGTCTCTCCGTCTCTGTCTGTCTCTGTCGGTCTGCCTCTCTCTCTCTCTATCTGTCTCTTTCTCTCTGTCTCACTCTCTCTCTCTCTGCCTCTCTCTCTGCCTCTCTCTCTGTCTCTCTGCCTCTCTCTCTGTCTCTCTCTCTCTCTGTCTCTGTCTCTCTCTCTTTCTCGCTCTCTCTCTCTCTTTCTCTCTCTGTTTTGGTTGTAAGACTTTAATTGTGCACCTGGGCAGTGTCCCTGGGCTCTTCAGCTCAAGGCTACAACCTTAAACACCTTGAGCCACAGTGTCACTTCTGGTTTTCTGGTGCTTAAGTGGAAGTAACAGTTTCATGGACTTTAGTGTCTGGCCTGGCTTTGAACTGTGATCCTCAGAACCCAACCTTCTGAGATCATTTCGAGCTTTTTTTGGTGTAAGTTGTACAGAGTAATTGAACAGAAGGCTTTGTGCATACTAGGCAAGCAAACTACCACTAGTGTGCACTCCAGCCTTAGATAAGGGCTTTCTTTTTCTTTTTTTTACACATGGGGCTTGAACTCTGGGCCTGGATGTTTACCTTAAGCTCTTCAGCTCAAGGCAAGAGCTCTACCACTTGAGGCACATTGTCATTTTGAATTTTCTGGATTATTTGGAAATAAGATTCTCACAGATTTTTATGCCTGGGCCGTCTTTGAACCTCGATCCTCCAGGGTAGCTAGGATTACCAGGGTGAGCCACCAGACACGGGCATTAAATTATTATTTTTTGCATGTCCTATGGCTTCAACTCATGGCCAGAGCACTGTCCTAGGGCTTGCTCAAGGATAGCACTTTACTTCAGCCAGCCAACTCCCGGTCCAAATAGGCCACTCTTGAAGCTAGAATTACAGAGATCTGCCATAATACGGGCGTGCTGTTATCTAAGTATATAATTTTTCTTCTATTTTTGATGGCTTTTCCTTAGTGTACATATTTCCTACATATTTTATGGAAAACTTCCTTCCCACTGGGGCCATAAGTTAAGCCTAGTGGAAGAGTTCTTGCCGAGCATGAATGAAGACCCAAGTTCAATTCCTCAGCAGGACATACATAAAAAAAATAAAAGTGGTGCTGTGGCACATGTGATAGAACTTGCGCCTTAAGAATAAACAAAAACAAAAACAAGGATCGTGCTCAGGTCGTGAGTCTAAGCCCAGTACTGGCAAGAAAAAATTCTGCCCAAAGTGGACATTTAAACTTATTGTACTTTTCAAAAAATTAGTTGTCAAGGTGATATACAAAGAGATTGCTGTTACATATGTAATGAGTACATTTCTTGTAAACACTGTTACCCCCTCCCCCGTTTTCTCTTTCCCTTCCCCCCAAGTCATAAATTTCATTTACAACAAATATATATGTATTTTCATTCCTGAAAAAAATAGTTTAAAATGTGTTCAAATAAATGATGTAGGTTGATATATTTATCAAAATGTATTACTTGAACTCGAAAATAAACATTCTAGGTAATTTTTCTCATAAAATTGTAGTAATGCTATAAAACTAATAAAAAAGGAATTTTAGTTATTAATTTTTTATGTTTTACCTTTAACATTATTACACTAAGCATACTGTTTATGGTATTAATACAGACAGCATGAAATATGATTATGTAAAAAAATTAAATGATTAAAAATAGTAAGGTTGGGGGCCAGTAGTTTGGCTTGGTGGCACACACCCTGGACTGGCAAAAAAGAAGTAGGGTTAGATAAAACAGATTTATTTCCAAATGTGTGGAAAATGGTATGATTTTTTGTTTGGCTAGTCCTGGGGCTTGAACTGAGGGACCAGGAACTGTCCTTGGCCACATTTGTTCAAGGGTGGCACTCTGACACCTGAGCCACAGTGCCCCATCTGCTTTTTCTGTGTATGCAGTGCCGAGGAATTGAATCAAGGTCTTCTTGTATACTAGGCAAGCACTCTACAACTAGGCCACATTCAAAGCCAAAGTAGATTTTTGATGCTATTGTGGAGTTTTAATTTTCTTAAATATTTGTACAAAGCACAATGGATATATAAACAGACTTGAACTCACAGAACAGAGTCCCACATAATATTACAGTTACTCTGGCACTTCTCCCGATTGACAAAACACATTTCCAGGCATCTGCTCTGTCCTTAAGCTTTGGTAGCTGACTTGTCTTTCCATGGAGGCCTGGCCTGGATTCCTGGTGATTCCATGCATTTCATAGTTCCCTGTATAGCCAGTAAGGTTGTCTTCTATGGGACCAGACCTGTCTGGTTTTTGGCCCACCCAGGACCTATGTGTCTGAGGTCTCACATTATAAGTGGAAAATAAAACACAGTATAATAAGCACTGATGAACTGCACA